>CABFOQ010007621.1:2632-23254 GCA_900660455.1 Gephyroberyx darwinii
CCCAAAAATTTTAAAAAAAAAAAAAAAAAAAAAAAAAAAAAGTACCTGTTATCCAAAACAAGCCCAGGTCATCGTGGATATAAAGATATTCTGGAAGTAGAGAAGTACACACATAAGTGAATGAATTTACAATCATATTCTCTGTGTACTGGTGCATTATGGGACATGTGATCTCACCTATGCCAGTGAACCAGGGATCCACCTCCCACGGTACATAACCCAGGACAGGAGGGAAGGCGCCGCAGTTGGACTCGGAGACGTAGCCTTGTGTGGTTACCGGGGGTTCTGTTTCATTTGGCCGGAAGAGGGCCTTCAGAGGGGCGTAGACGTTGTACCTCACCCCAGATATGCAGCCTATAAAGCCTGGAGCGTTATGCCTCTGGATCTCATAGTCGATGTCACCAACCTCTGAGGGGGCAAAAAGATGTAATATCAAATCAGATTGGCATTATGAGTGTAGTAAATGTTAAAATGAATAACTGGTAAATTAGACGTTTACCCATCACTCTGCCCAGGAACATGGACTTGGGAGAGTCAAACCTGGCGTCCTCTACCAAGGTTATCTTTTCTACTATGGGCTCCATGTAATCCACCTGTAGGTGACGGGTAATAATTGATACATCTCTGCATTGTCATGGATACGCAAAGAGAAAGTGGAAATGAATGGATACATAAAAAAAACTTACAAAGCACTTTACAATGTGAATAAAAATGTGAACAATAAATTAATTAAAACAAGAATCAAATCAGAATAAAGACCATAGTTCAAGTAAAATGCCTGATTTTTTAGCTTGATCTCTGGTTATTGCACAGCCCTGACAGAGAAAGTACGATCACCGTCTTCAGTCTAGACTGGAACGACCAAAAGCGCTCCCCAAGGATCTCAGACTGCACTTGGGCTCAAAAAAGGTTAAAAGCTCAGAGAGGCAGGTAGGCAGTGGTCACGAGTCCCTTGGCACTAGTCACATGAAGCTAAAATGGGAATAATATTCTGTATTTCTTGTCAGGAGTCTGGCTGTAATTTGCTGGGTAACACGGGTGTACAGGGAGTCACAGCTGAGATGTGACAAAACTGAAGGATAAATCACAGTTTCCAGGTCATTCAAAGACAAGAAAGCTCTAATTTTGGAAGGTCTCCTGAGCTGTAGAAAACATGGCTGCTCATCTCTCTCAACACGTTGGCAAGCACCTGTGTCTTGATGGTCCTATTGTGTCTGGTTATGTTGACGTAGTGGGGGTATCCATCTGCCAGGTTTCTGTTAGTCAGCTGGTACTTGTGGGTTATCAGCCCTAGCCTATACCTCAGATCTAGGCTACCTGTGGAGGGAGAGGTGACAAAAGAAATCAGTAGCATATAAAGGCGAATCACTTAATTTCAACTACTTGTGTTTGCGGCGATTCTGGTTTCACAGTGTGTCTCTGCTCAAAGAAATGAATCCACTGCCCCACAAACTTAATCCCACGCCAAAAGTTGAAGCATTCTTAACCTCAGATGCCTTAGGCTGTTACTGGGTTTTTCGTTACCGTCAGTCTTGAGGATGACAGCCATGTAGTCCTGGACGAAGGAGCTGATGTAGAGCAGCACAGCCGGGGTGTGGAGGGTGTTGAAGCTGAACTCTATGTCATCGGCCGTGTCGTTGTAGCCAAGGCTGAAGTTGTCGTAGTGCGGATCGATCCAGTTGGCCCATGCCGCTTCTTCTGATATGGGTTTCTTTCTTATGTTGTACCGCAGCCATGAGCCAATCTCAAAGTAGGCTCCAATGTCTTCAAAAAAGAGCATTGTGGGATTATATGCTGTATCTACTTCTGTACTGTACTGACCACTTCAAATAAGGTGAAACGTGTTAACTCACCTCTATGGCAGTAGAAACCATCAAAGGCTGTGTTGTTACAGTCACAGGTGTAGGAGGCGTATCCCTCTATACACTGACCACTGTTTCGACATGGTATAGTAGCATTGAGACACTGGCCAGTACAGTTCCTCCGTATGCCTTGCTCTTCATTTACTTTCCCCTCTAGATCCAGAGGAACACCATTCATCCGTAACCCTCGCAGGCAGCCCAAGAAAGGTCTCAGGGTGCGGTTGGCTGCGCCTGGATGCCCAGGACACTATTATTAGTCATGTACTTATTCATCTTCATGCATGAGTTAATAGGAGAAAAAATGAATCTGTGCCATGCCGCTCATCATTCCAAATTTACCTAGGCAACCTACCTACAAGGAGAGGGTGTGAAAACTGCATGGTGACGAAGGTCTGACCCGGGAAACGTCTGACAGCCCAAGGTTGGTAATCAACCTTGATCCGGGCCAACTTCACGTTGATCTCAGCCTGGACAAAGTGCCACTCATTATCATTGAGTGGCACAGGGGACCGCAGTGTCACATTAAGGATGCCATCGCCAACCATGAATAGAAATACAAGGTTCTGGGTGGCTGCGAGAGGACAGGAGGAAAGAAAGATGATCAAAGGGTTCTCACAAAGACTTAATCAGACTAACCTTTCTCTCTGTACATATGTATGGGGGATAGCTACTTGAATCAAATCAGTGCAACTCACTGTTGAGCTCAATGCGTATGAAGTTGCGAAGCTGTTCATCAGAGTTCTCCAGGAAGACACCATGGTCGCGGTAAGTTTTAAAGTGGAAGGAGATGTCAGCGCTGGAGCCAGGCCTGAAGGTCGGGAAGGTGATGTAGGTGGGCTTGGTGAAGGCAATGGTGTTCCAGATGTTTCCTAGACATTGGGACATTGATGAAAATCGAGCCATTCAAAAACACTCACCATCACTGGGTCAACGTACGTGTTCGTGTTGTTATGAACGTTCAAGCTTACTGTCGCCATGGCAGCGGAGGGGCCCGACAGTGAACTGTGCTTCTGAGCCGGTCCTGTTGGTGTCCCCTACCACCACCCGCCTCACAGGGAGGTGATCTTTGAAGTCCAAGTAGCCCTTATCTGAGTACCTGGGAAGCCACATTGGAGATGTTTAGACCTCGACATCAATATCACAGACACAAGCTTAAGCTGCTGAAATCGTTCAACTCTTACCACTGTCTATAGTCTGCATCACAGTTACACTGAAATTTGGGGTCGGTGCAGGTTTGGTTGATAGAGCAGCCACACTTTTGGACCTCCCGGAACGCTCCACCCCAGTAATAGTGGCTCTCATTATTACGGCCAATCCAGTAACCAAAAGGTCTCCCATCTAAAAGAAATGAAAAATACACCACATATGTGTATGGGTTTGCCACATTTCTTGCCCATCAGTCCAATTTCCTGCTTTGTTGATCAACCCCACTTACTGGGTGTGTTGAGGAGGCGGGACTTATAGCAGGAGTAGTCGATCCACTGCTCACAGTACATGGAGGTGTTGGCCAGGGCAGTGACCTCATCCCAGGAGGCATTCCAGTAGTTGACATCTCCTATATACGGCCGGTCCACTGTGCTCCCACTCACCTTGGTGCCGTCCACACGGTCATGCATAATCACTGTCCAAGCTTTATATGCTGCGCACAGGGACAGGTCATAATCATAAAATACTAAAGGTACTTTATTCTCAAGCAAGACAATCCCATGGAGGAAGATAAAGGTGAAGGGAATAGGAGATCATCAATTTTTGATGCAATTTTTAATGTCTGACATGAGTCTTCGGATCTGAAATTTTGAAGACAGCTTAGACACTGGGCCCTGGGGTATTTAGGATTCGTTACATCACACACAGACACACACACCTGCATGCATGGATGGAAACAGATGTTGTTTTCTACACCCATTTAATTTCTCATTAAATTTCAGTGCCCATTCCTGATAACACAACAGGAATGTGATAACTGCCTTTCCCTATCCAGCTATTCATGGACGACCTACAGGGGATCCAGCAACTCTGTAGCAATACCATTCATGTCCATTCTATCGTGTACATTATTTAACACAACCCTGATGACACTGTTTGCAGATTGGATTGGTGACAGTGATAACTTACATTTCATTTTGCAGTACACTTCAAACGGTTTCAGGGGTCCACTGAGATCAGGATCGATAGTGTAGTTTCCAGACCAATACTTGCCATGGAGCCTGTAGGCCTCACATGACTCTTTATACACCGCTGTGCAAGAGAAGATTTGTATTGATTTGTCATTATTTGCCAGGAGCATACGGCAGCATGGTCAACTGCAATTAACTACAGGTTACAGTAATAAGATTACCAGCCAGCACTTACACATGTGACACACTTCCCCTTTATAGCCCGTGTTCTCACACAGGCAGATGAAGTCATCCCAGGACTGGATACATCTGCCTTCATGTTCACATGGATTTGGGGTGCATCTGCAAATACAATTTAAGGTTATAAAAGTAAGTGTGTACATGATGATGTCATTCTCTTATCTGGCCAGTGAAAGCTGTCGACATTCATGTCTCTCACCCTGTCTCTCTTTTCTCTATGATCTTTGTTCCTCTTTGAGAGCCCTCGGGCAGGGTGTATGAGATGAGACATACAATGAGGTGATGAATTTCGTCAAACCTTTAGAGTGATGTCTCACTCTAAAGACTCTTAAATAATTTGCACATCAGTGGCAAATGCTCCACATGCATCAAAATTAAAATTAACACTCAATACATTTGTGGCAGTGGAGTAGGTGTGAAGATTAAGCTGCTTTCTACTGCTGATACTACTGGGTTGAGGATGTATATCTCCACTCTATCCAGGATATGACCTATAGTACTTCAGCTAAATCCTCATTTCCTACCTGTCAGTGATCCCGCAGGTACCTAGCAGCAGCTCAGCATAGCGCCCCCACTGACGCTGCAGTATAATGTCAATATCAAGCTGCTCGTTGTCGATGTAAATCTGCTGCATGCAGCCATGGAAGTGGTTCAGCTTGGTCTCACACTTCCTTATCGTGTTGTTAGTTTTCGGACACCCTGATGGCAGAAGTATACAAATCATTTACATGTTGACACTGGGAAATGTCAGCTGTTGTTTAAGTCATCAACTCACCTCCAAAAAAGTAGCGGTCCCCTGTCCGAATTGTGAAGGGGTTGGTGATCTTCAGCGGAGAGCCCTCCTCCTCATCAATGGTGAGGGTCAGCAGGTTGTCTCTGGCCGCCAGGTCCACAGTATGCCAGTAGCCATCATTCAGTCTGTATCCTAGGGAGAAAAGGACAGTCTATGATACAATTATTCTATCAATGCTATCGATATAGAAATCACATGCAGAATACACAACATTCATCAGTTTCTTCTGTATGTTCAAAGCTGCTTTAAACTGAAATAAAAAGCAAATAAATAAAGCAAATAAAAAGCATATAGCCGGCACGTGACTCTACATAGACATTCTGTACTACTAAATCTTTAGAATAAACCTTTCCTCTAAGACCTGGAAAAGACAGAGATTGCATGGACCCACCTGCAGCAAACTGCAGTTTCTTCTTGCCTGGCTGGAATATAGTGACGTTGACCTGTCCCTCGCTCAGGCCCAGCTCCAGAGCACCCAGGTCGTCAGCGAAGCGTGTAAACATCAGCAGCCCGGTGTAGTCCCAGGAGCGGAACTTAAACTTGACGAACATACGAGGCTTCCTGAAGAAGCCTGGCACCTGCAGATAGTTGTTGGGCCCAGCAAAGGTCATGGGTTTGAGCAGAATGTCACGGCAGGCGAAGTGCATCTTTTTCTGAGGTGGAAAAAAAGAGAAAATGGCAAAAGTAACTATATAATTTTGTTGAAAACCTTTACACAAAATAACACATATCATCTTGAAATAGTAATATTATGATTCGAATGCTAGGATTAACAGATCAAGTTTCATGAAGAGCTCCACCTTCCGTGGGATGCGGATCTCGGGTTCTTCTCTCTGGGCCAGATCGATGACATTGATCCCGTTGATGAAGACGTTCTCCAGGCAGCCCCGGAAGTTTGGCGTGGTGGGGAGGTGGGGCACGTTGGTCTCTATTACACCACCTACATATAACTAAGAGACAGGTATTAAGCCAGTCAGTCATCCCTATTAAACCAGAAGATGTATCCATGTGTGTTTATCAATCTGGATGGAACTGACTTTTGAATAGCCATTAACTATTGTTACCTATCGTACCATGACCTGCAACAATACCCCATTCTGATTGGCTGGAGGGGTGTCTATTAAAGTAATTTACAATACATTGTAACTGGACATCTAATCATTCAAATGCAATTAAAATAGGTTTAAATAAACAGTTTGCATTGTTACTACATGCCTCTATGTGTCTTTAAAAAAGGCGACTTTCTTTCTTCCTTCAGGCATTCATGCTTAACAAGCTCTTTGAAGTACCTGGGTGTCCAGGTCCAGGTAGCTGAACTCTCCCTTGCAGATAGCTGTCACTGTCTGACTGTCCACTGTGAAGTTCACCTGTCGACCGTAACGCTTGATGGTGACATAGTGCCAGTGTTGGGTGTCAAGAATGTTGCCAGCGGTCAGTGTGGTTCGACCATCTACTTTGTGTACTGTGCTGCTTCCTGAAAAATTGGGACGGGGGCAATAAAAAAGGAAAAGAAACACTCTAATCATAACCAGACCATGTCGGAATAATTCTCCTATTATTGGACCTGTGGGAAGGGCTCCAGTCATCAATTCAACCACTAACACTAAATGCCAAGGAAATGTCTTCATTTCAGGTTTGGGAAAAACATGGCTCTCTCTGAGATGGATCATTGTTACGGTGGGGCAGATAATTCAATTTTCTTTTTTTTTCTTATTATTATATCGACAGGGGCAGTGGGCCGTTAATAAACTGACCCAGAATTAGCGAAGAAGATAAATTTCATCTGTAGTTCCTTTAGAACAGGATCCATTCCACAAATCACATTTCTACATTACGTTTCCAACAAATGGCTGCGGCCGTACCAAGACTAATGTGGAGGTAAAGACGTCCTCTCTTCAGTTCCAGGGTGAAGAGGTCTCCCTGAACCCCCTCGCTGTGTAACAGCAGACCATCCTGCTCCAGAGTCTTGAAGTTTATGGCAAAGTGGTCCTGCAGCGTACGGGACCTCTTTTCTGGGTACATGTAGACGACGGAGTCATCCCCATTGTACTGCAGGACATAGGAGTCTGAAACACAGGGGTTCTGATTTAAATTACTGCTCAAGTTGATTTATATGAGGTGATATTGAGTCTTATTTAGCATTAACTGAGTCAATGCTATGTGACACATTTGGCTGTTGAACTGGTTTATCAGATATGATTAGGCGTTGGATTGTACAATGTAACGTAGACGAATCAGACGATAGACACTACTCATTTAGTATTAACTGTACTATTACTACTATTAAATTATAGTACTAAGTACTATGCGGGACACTGGGTACTTAATATAGTAGATTTAGTGGTAATGAAATGGTCATTACAGAATGTCAATGAGTGGGAATCAGTTGTTGTTATTATTTAGTATTAACCAGGACAATACGTGTCACCGTGTCACTGGGTATTAATCAGAGACAGCTAGTCCCACTGTGGCTGAGATCTTTTTTTTTATTACCATAGGGACAGCCAAACAGCTCCAGCCTCACGCCGATCTTCCCTCCATCCTCGGTGTTCCACGCCAGAGGCAGCAGGCGAATGTGTTTAGCAGTGAAGGCGTAATGGAAGACATTCCTCTTCACCTGATAGTAGTTCCAGTTCCCTGGCAGCGTCTGCACATCGAGGGGAGAGAGGAGAGAGAGAGAGTTATTGAGTCGCTGCAGCAGTGTTACTCCTTATAAAGCGACCGGAGATGAAGCGATGAAGAGATTAGCATTGTCAGTGCTGAGAGCTAATAAGCTGTGCTGTCTCTCTTTCAGTGCCAGTCCTCGACAAGGAATCTAAGGGGACCGTCCATCTATCCCTGTCCTGTTATGGTCCTCACCCTCACCCTGACCATTCTGCCTCAGCGGCACCTACCGAGTTGCCTCCTTTCATGACATAGGGGGTCCAGGAGTCAGGTCGATCCCCATAGAGCAGGGTGTACTTCGTGATCCAGTCGTAGGAGTTGAAGGTTCCCTGGGTAGCGATGGCCACCAGCCGGTACTTCCTGCCCAGGTCTACCTGCAGCCATGGCTGTCTGTCCCTGGGGGATGGAGACCAGCCACTGCTTCCTGGGGGTGACAGAGAGAGGGAGGGGGTGAGAGAACGAGAGAGATAGCACATAATATATTGATATGTTCCCAGTTATGGATACACTTCAACTTGGATGAAATCATGACAGCTATTTTGAAATTATGTCACTTACAGGAAACACTACAGACCAAGTAGCCAGTTATGGCCTGCTGTTGTTTACCAAGCAGTTGTTGTAGTGTCGTTCCAGAGATTCTGGGTGGAATTTCCCGCCCCGAGTGTGACAGAAATTCAAAATGTCCGCCATGGGAGTAAGGTCAACGGAGGAAAATCATGAGATTGGCTCAACTCAAAGGAACAATTTGTTGATGAACGAAAAATGACATAAATTAGTAACTTACCATACAATTTGGCAAAATTGGCCGAGTAGAGGAAGTTATATCTGGAGGAGGCGAGGAAGGAGGAGGCATAGAGCCCCGAGACCAGCGGGTCCACACATTCTCCTTGCAGTGACAATAAGGAAGAGAGAAAGAGGAAGAGAGGAAGAGAGGAAGGCCTTGAACTTCGGGATTCTCAGATCATAGCAGTCTCACATTCGTTTCATGCATTTCTGGGCAGCAGAGTCTAGTACAGCTGTGTGGCCAGATAAGGAAAGATCATTTGGATTTTAATTAATAGATGGTGCAAGCTCCATGGGACACAAACAATGATAATGTGGCCAAATCAATCCAATTAAATTCAGAGGAAAGGGCAAACACATTAATTCTTTCTGGTGTAAAATGTACTGTTAGAGAACTTCATAAAGCTTCATATGCCATAAAATAATCTCCTCACAAGGAGGTGGACCAGTTCTCATAAATCAACATGCCCGACATCTACTCCTACTCCTGCAATGCATTGTTTTAATATCTTCATTTCTACACGGGTGGAAATGTCATTGATTGTTCCTGCTGTCCTTGAAATAAGCAAAGAGAGAGCCCACAGAATGGCTTGGTCTTGTGATCTTCAGCTTTGCAGAAACATTCAGAAACAATCAAAACGCCTACTCCCTCCTGCAGGAACATTTTTGTTTTGTTTGTGTATGGGTGTGTCTCTCTGGCTGGCTGTCAGTGCCTGTCTCTCTGTGTGTTAGGGTTTGTTTCTGATGACGTCTGGAAAATAAAGCTGTGCACAGTTCATGGGCACCAAAGTTGCAGTCAAACTGAGTGTCTTGGTGAGAGCTGGTGTCTTTCTGTCTATGGGTATAGGGCTGATAGGAAGAGAATAAGTCATATCTCACCATCATCCATCTGCTCAGGCTCACCCCCAATTGAAATTGACTATAATTCTACCTAATCTTGTTTGTGTCACAAGAACTGTTCCTAATGCTATAATATGTTGTTTATTACTTAGACTTAGATCTAAGATAGATAGGCTGAAAAACAGACAGGCGGGTCGGGTATTACTAGAATGTATAGATTGACAAATACAAAGACAAATGTTTCAATGGATCGGGTATGTGAATGAGGCATGAAGAAAGCAACACCTCCCCTCTCCTATCATTAGGGTAATCCTATCTGGAGATTTGAAGTTGTTTATTACCAAACAGGAGTTCTGGTATTGTAATTCCTGCTCCTACAATCCCTGAGGTCATGCAGCCCAGGGAAGAAGACAGTGAGTAGTGGCTGGAAACAGGAGACGTTAGCAGAATTAGTAAGCAGGCTGCAGATGGAGCAAGGGTGCAGGAAGGGTGCAGGAAGGGTGCAGGAAGGGTGCACTTTGTAAAGAGAACAGAGAATTTGGCCATCAGAGCAGTGAGTAACTGTGAATTAAAACCTCTGCAGAGATCCTGTAACCGCTGCCTACACACTACCTTATATGGTAGAGGTGCTCGAGCTCTTGCAGCTTTAAGTCTCCATTTAACCATTGCGCCGTTAACATATCGGCCTACATGGGAGTATGAATCAGTCTGCCGTGAGAGCATGAGTTCTGTCACCCTTCGCACAAGGACAAGCAGCACACTCAGGTGGAAGAAATGTGCTGAGCAAGGGAAATGTGACCTTGACAGTCTGTCTGTCTGTCTGTCGGCCTCACACCACTGACTTTCTGTTTCATTCACTACCTTTATCCTATAGGAATTCCTGCTATGCTGCAGGCTACCAATAAGACATCTGTTCTGCAATTCATTACTACACTGCACAACTCTGTAAAGCCATAAAGGCGATCCATTGCTAAATGCTCGTTCGAAGGTACAGTTGGCTTGCTGCTAATGGCTTATTGTATATTGTTTTAATTCCTTAATACTGTGGAGGGAGGAGCCGGACCATGAAAGGAATTTAATGTGAAGAGCAGCTCCATCCCAGACTACAGCAGGTTAAGCCAGGCCACTCAACTCCTCTGCTCCTCCTCATGGCAACACCGTCACAGACTCCACCCCCGCTCCCATTCCAGATCCCTCACTTCCTTCCCCTCTCTCTCAGTCCTCTGCTCTTATCTTCTTCCAAACGCAATCATCACGCCTTTCATGCTCTCTCTTCCCTCCATTACCTCTCTCTGCCTCTTTATCTCTCTCTCATCAGCCCTACTACTTCCCTTTTATCTCTCTCTCTCTCTCTCTCTCTCTCTCTCTGCTACTTCCCAAGTGGGCGGTGTCGTGTTGCAGTAGCTAAATTGTACCTGAAGCCTATGCAGAACATTCCAGTCATCGGGTTCTCCTCCTCTTCCTCCCTCTCTCTCTCCCTCTGCACCACACAAGGAGGTCTCTTATTCCATCTGTCATTAAGGGGTGGGCAATGGTGTGGCTTTGAAGAGCTCTAGCACCACTTTTGCTGACTCATCAGTCTGCAATCTGTAGGCTGGCCTGACTGGGCTGACACATCGTTACTGCTGGTTTCATGTGCATACAGCCACCTCTACTGGGTGTCACCCACTGAGTTATGATGCACTGCTACTGAGGTGTCACGCAGCAATCCTGTACATGTGCCAAGTACAGGTGCCTACCAGCACTGGAATAAGACATTATTGAAACAGCATAGCACATCAGGGTAGAATTCGATGCAGGAAAAATATAGCATGCTCTGATAGAGGGTTTTATTAAATAATTCATGAACCAGACAGGCATCACAGCGGGACTGTCTGCCTGCTGTCAGGGATAGAGAGGTGCAAAACCAAAATTATGCAGCACATCAAAGTCACAACGTGTCTCAAATTCAAACCTCAGAATGCTGCATCCTTCTTTCTAAGAATAGAATAGCAGCGTTTCCTCTCAGAGCATCCTGCCCCTCCCTCCCTAAATTTCACTCCCCTCACATGGACCAAACAGTCAGTTTCAGAGCTGATTGGGCTGCTAACCACAATAGAGAGCACACACTAGAGATTAGGCACACACATCACACTGTCCGAATATACCCACACGCCTACCTGTGCACAAATACACACAAATACAAACACACACACACTTTACACTTGTCACAGTGTGTCTTAGCCCCACCTCAGGCTGGGTCAGTGTGTTCTGGGATCTGAGGCTCCATTTTAATCTGGCACAGCTCCACTGTGCACATCCAGGCAGCAGTTTTACAGTTGGCCTGGCCTGCAATAAGGTACTGGCAGAAATGTGGCGCTTTCTCTTCTGCAGTACTACCATCCAAACCCACAGGCCTGCACATAATCACTCCAGCACTACCTAAACACTATAATAGCAGTATCTGATGATCAAATGAATATTAGCATTGGAAAGCAATTTCCCCTCACTTCCAGTCCCTGAGATTCATGTTGCATTTTCTTCTTGCAATTCACTTTTCAATTCATATTGGGTGGCATCTAATACCACTACAGAAAAATGAAACCATTCACTTCCCCAGAGCACCATGTGACAACTTACAATACTCAGCATTGCAGGGCATAGTATACCAGCATGTTTCACCATTAAACTTCAAGATCTTCAAATAATTGCATCCCAATTGCAAAATACCTGGACTGGAAGTATTATTTCCCTCACGTTGATTATAACAGCATAAACAGGAGACCTGGGTCTGAGTTGAGCCTGAGTCACAAATGAGCACAGGGAATATTGACCTATGCCCTTGAACAACCACCTATATTATGTATGCTGTATTAGAGCCTCAGAGAGAATTTACCAACAATGGCAGTTGACGTTTGCACCATTCAGCATCTCACATTCACAAGTATACAGAAGTCACGTGAGGGCACATCCTTTCCTTTCCCACCTATGTGAAATCCAATGAGTCATGCAAGTTACTGTAGCCTATAGGGATAATTAATAGTCAATTGCATTATCATCCCCCGAGGTTATTCTGACACTGACATCACCCACAATGCTTATTGGTAACCATCAAGTACAGCAGATAACACACACACTAAAACTATCCCCACAAATCCATAATTTTAGCTCCATCAGCCCCACCTCTATACAACTTAATTCACCACACGACTGCTTGATTGATCCTGGCTTGGTTTTTGCTCTGTCAGGTGCAGCCATGCTCTGAGCGAGCAGGATGCAGGGATTTATGAACAGGTAATGATCGCACAGCCCAAAGTACTGCAGTGGGGTGGTCCCGGTTAGGACGCCGAGTCCCGCTCTCTCGATCGCCACTTTGCAAATATTGCACAACGATTTTGTCTTTTCTAGCAAAAAAAAATGTCACCGTGATGTGGATATTTTCATATAGCCTACAACATAACAGCATAGACTCTTAAACAGGGAGAGAGTTGAAGCCGTATGCAGAAACTTGGCGTGCTGGCTGAGAGAAAGCACTGCAATGCAGACAGTCCGGTGCGATGGGGAGCACCGCCGTGCGCACCTTCTGCAGGACCGACACGTTTTGCTTTTACACTTTTTCGTGTGATCCCATAAAACAATGATTTTCTAAAACGACAACAGCCCAGAGAGGCACTGTAAAATCTAAGCTGTGTTCAAGGCTATGTCTGTTTTTCCACTGCGTGTGTTGCCCTTCAAAGATCCTAAAACCTTACGTTTTGCCCTCCGGCGACATTTTCCACTTATTAATACATCATTTAACTTTTTTGTTAAACATATGAATATATGGTAAACAATCTGCCTTTCAGGTATTGCCATACATCTTATAATATATTTATAATTTTCTAGCAACCGATAAGAAATGAATAATTGCCGTTTCACAGGACTTACGTGATGAGCAATGTTGAAAACCCAAAAGTACGAGGCTTAGGGTCAGTGTTTTGCAAATCATCCTTCACTTAGGACACGTTTCTCCTTATAGGCTATGTAAATTAGACCGTAGATTGTTCTGCAGCATCCTTTCACCCCCCTTTTGCCCAACTTTAACTCGCGCAGCTCCAACTCCTCTTCCCGGGATCTCGGGCAGCCTCTACCGGGGCGGGGACGCGCATCGGTTGCTGGTGCTGATGTTGCGCTTCGCCGAGAGCGCGCACTTCTGTCTTTATATTCTGTAAAATATTTCTTACATTCAAGTCGTGCAATAGTCTTGTTTCCGAGCGATATTATTCAACATTGTTATCGGTGTGCTTAACTGGCAGAGTGCTTATAGGCCTGGCAGTGGGATTTCAGTGCTTCCCTCCAGCAGGACTGTGGATTTTTCAGGTGCAGAGGAGGATGGAAAGGTAGGAAGTGAAAAAAAAACTTTTGAGTCCGACGTAGATCGCTATTGTTTCCCCCCAAAAAAATATTATTTCAGGTTATGTTCCATCTCCAAACAATTCTTCAGGAATTGGTCAAATACAATAACTGTCCCAATAGTATACTGGACTCTGCACCATACACCAGAGTTATTCCTCTCCTCTCCTGGCTTGGCATCTCACGCTGCTCCCTGGCACACTTCTCACGCCTGCCAACTGGCCAAGGGCATACTGCACTATGTGAGGGGATGGTCAAAAGCCTTTCTCTCCTGCAACGCAGATCTTATCCCCCCAAAATAGCATGGAAGCTCTTAATATCCAGTACAGTATCAACACAGCAGAACCACAGAAGAAGAGATGCACAGCAGAACAGCAGGCTGAGACAATTCCACTGGCAGTCGATCTGACCTTGACCAAGGTCTATATACAGAGTTAATACACTTTGGATGCCAGTATATCCATAAGTATGTCCAGAGCAGAACAGGTTACAGGATGATGATGCCAGCTGTGCCTGAGCTCAGGCTCATCCAAACACACACACACACAAATACACACAGGGTGGATGGGGGCTGGGTAGGACTGAGGCAGAGAGGGATTTGCAGCAATGGGTGGCACACTGACCACAAAATAAAAAGGCTTTGGGATTAAGAAGTGGGTTTGTGGGACGGCAGTGTGTCCGTGATGTGGTGAGATTGAACGTCCAGGCCAATGTGGGATTTACCATGTTTTCAATCAAATCAGATTGTCACTGTGTAAGCTCCCTGCCACCAGTTCCCCCCTGAAATACTATAAGAGTATTTTATTATATCTGCGGCTGCAAGACAGTGACAATCACAAAATGAATATAGGAGAACAAAATAAGGTCAGAATGGTGCAGGGAAAACGGGGTATAGATGTGTGGTCCAGACTGCAAAGATATTCAACAACAGGGGACTTCATCTAGAAGTGATTCTTATCTTATTTTTCTTTAAACAAGTGGAAAAAAACTGCCCATGTGATGAGATTTCTCTTGATCCCGATGCAAATCAACTTGTTTCAGCAATTTTCTAGAATTAATTGACATTATATTGATATTAATAGTGACCTGCCTTATTCCAACTGCACTGGAAATATGACATTACTTCACACCATTGGCAATTTTTTTTAACTTGTTTTAAGAAAAACAAAGATTGAATTTAATATTTATAAGGGCAAGCAGCAAGCAAACTGGAAACCTTTACTCATCAATGAGTCAAGTTTATTTGTATAGCCCTTTATCATAAACAAGCTTCAAAGGACTTTACTGGCCTACCTAGGTCAGGCTGACGGACAATCAGATTTATGACACAATCAATTATCAGTTATCAATTGATTATGGCAAATAAGATGTTTACAGAATACGATCAGGGCAAAAGCACATAAAAACAGAGTAACAAGCAGAAGAGGACTGAAAGGACTGAAAGGACAT
Organism: Gephyroberyx darwinii; assembly: GCA_900660455.1. NCBI lineage: Eukaryota > Metazoa > Chordata > Actinopteri > Trachichthyiformes > Trachichthyidae > Gephyroberyx > Gephyroberyx darwinii. The sequence goes on from CABFOQ010007621.1 coordinate 17,752, forward strand.
AGCGAGTTTACGTAATCTTAATAGAGTACTTCGGCCCGGGCCAGCACCCATGTCCCAAATCAGCCGGGGTCCAGCACCCACGTCCTAGATCAGTCAGGGTCAAGTACCCACGTCCCATACATCTGCACCTAACTCATAGGACTGACATTGCCATCTGTTTCTCTGATGACCTTTCCCATTTGACCTTAGTAACCCTAGAGACTGGCTGGCGTAAATCTAACACTGGTCTGGTTGGAGAGCTGAGCTGGATGAAAAACAAATGCTCAAGTGATAAACTGATTAACAGAAAAAGCAATCAAAGAGGCTCTGCAAAAATCTCCATTTTCATTTAGTCACTTAAAATATAACTTTCTAGAATCAAGTGTAATTTTTCACTCAGTTGAAGAGAAATGAGATTTTCAGATTCAATACAAGATTAAATAACTTAAGATGTGCGAAGAATGGATTTGAAACAATGAATAGAAAGTAAAGGGACAAGTGAATCACCAGTGTAATGAACTTGTTTTGAACTAATGACATTTGCTTTCATTTGTTTTCATGTGACATGAACTTCTGTGAGAGGACATCCATTTTGCAGGTATGGCCATGCAGTTTACTGAAAACTGAAACTGTAGAGCAGCAAGTGTCCACTAGATGTCAGAGGGAGCTCAGACTTCTCCCACACAACACCGGCCCTTGCAAGATTTGACTATTGGGCTGTTGTCCAACTCTCTCCCTCAGCCTCTTCATCACTTGACTTTATTCTACGCCTCTGAAATGATTTTTTGCGCTGCCTGAACCTGAACATTATCGATGAATGAATGAGAAAATGTCTTTTGGGTTAATGAAATGAGTCAAGCATGCCGGCGTCCGATCATCTTTGAGTGATTCATTAGAGAGTATATTGGAGGATATATGCACACAAACATGAAGTGTATATACGCACACACACACACACACACACTCACACACACACGATATGGTCTACTCTCACTCATTCTTTCTTTCCCTCTCTCTCTCTAACCTCCTTCAAACACATAAACAACACACACACATAGTGATAAGGTCATGCTCTCTCTCTCTGTTTCTCCCTCTAACTTTTTCCAAACACACACACACACACGCATACACGTACGCATGCACATACACAAACAAACTCACAGGTGGAGACCCACCATTGCCTTGTTTCTCACAGGGATTTTTTTTTTTTTGGATCAGATTGTACTTTGGCCTACCCCCATTAGCAGCGTGTGTGCTTTCCATAGGGGTGCCATTGTACATTGTACTGCATAGGACATGTGCTGAGGGTACAAGCACAAAAATACACCTAGACACACACACATTCTCACACACATGCCTACTCACAAACAGGGGTCGAGTCATGACTCATGCCCAGATGTTTCCAAGAGATAGTTTCGCTGATCTGTTATCGTGGCTGGGCGCAAAATGTCAGGAAGACGGATGAAGGAATTTGTGAAATTTTGTGTGATGAGCACTGTTTTTATTTGTGTGCACCTGATATGTCAAACACAAAACAGTAATGAATTATGCTGACATTGGTTGGTCTGAAAATGTGCACCGGGAACTCTCTGGCCACCACCTATGGGAACTCAGAGCCCCGTAAACGGAGCTGTAAACAGCCTGCTCTCAGGTGTCCATACACTGGCATGTCCTGCTGCTGGCAGGGCCCAATCCCATCTGAAAATAAGCCCAGCAGGGGATGCACAGATTGGGCTCCCACCTGTAACCCTCCTCCCACTGTTAACCCATCTGGTGTGTCAAAGACAGCTGCTACAACAAGCTGAGACCGCAAGAGTGGACAGACCGACCAACATTAGGAAAGAATATATGGTGAATTCGGCATGAAAGGTGTAGCAGTGAGAGTCAGAGTACAAATTGTAGGAGACTCCAATTGTCTCAGTTCAGTTTAGTCAATACAGAGGAGCCCGTAAGCCAAAAGCTCTCATCACGCTCCACTTTACTCTGTTGAACAACCGACTGAGGCTTGTGTGCTGAAGGAAAGGCGACGATCCTATTGATGTCACCAAGCCGCCCTTACGCACGGGTGAATCCACGCGCACCCGCCTACACACGGACACGCACACACCTTTCCAAAGTTGATTGGTTCACAGCGGGAGACATAGGAGACATACGCCCAGCGACAGCTCCACAAAGACGGCAGCACCGACACCTGCATTAAGTTTAAATACTGACAACAGCTGTGGCCTTCTGGAGCTGCATAGAGCTGAGACGCTTTTGTTCCCAATGTTTGCTGCCAACACGCACACACACACACACACACACATGCATGCAAGCAAACACATACACTCATACACACATGCAGAACCACAGCCAGACACACACACACACTACTGGGTTGTGTTTCCCTCGTACAGCAGACAAGCCACAGATATTTAGTCTGTCTACCAGTTTGTTTGCTCACTGTCTTTTCTCTTTTGTTGCTTTGCCTTGGCCTTTGTTTGATGTTAACTGCTGACTGTAGCAATTGACAGTGGCAGCTGGGATGATGAGTGCAGATAAAAAGGGTCACGCCGAGTGACAGAGTATGAAGGTGGTCAGGTCGGACACACGGTAGTCTTACTTGCCTGCCTTCAAATAACCAACAACTGAATGAGCATTCGGTTATGAGGGGACGTCCATTTGCAAGCAGTCCAAAATGAACGAGGCTCTTCAGGTCTATGCCACTTCTGCTGACCCCTTTTTACGCGTACTCTCAGGTGTCTGGCTAGACATGTCAGCTGTGTTCTTCCCCTCCCCGGCCCAGTTCCTTGGAGTTGAACTCCAGTAAAGTACCTTTGGCAGCAAAGCTACAGAACGGCTTGTCCTCTCAAAGCTGGCCTGCTCTCCGCTACCAGCCCCCAGCCTAGAGGTGGGGTGGGGGGTCTGGAGGGCAACAGCAACAGTGGAGCAAATGAGAGCGGGCAGGGAAGTGAGAGTCCTCTGGTACCGCTTACAGGAAATGCTAAATTTGACTTGGAAAAGGAAATAGTTCTTGTGATGTTCTCATGTACTGTAGGTTGTGATGTTCTCTGAACCTACTGTTGTGCTGTGCAGTTTTTAAGAGCAGTCCCATTAAGCTGGATGACATAAATGTGTATTCCTAAGGGAGAAATATTGAAAAATTCAACCTCTTAGAGATCAGAGACTCTGCTTCCTCTGGCCGACCAAAAAAATGAGATCATTAGTTCTGATGGGAGTTTGGATATTGTTCCTTGGGTTGATGCACCATTAGTGAACAGGATTAGCCACAGGCTGGGCCCATAGGGAGTTTGCGGTGTACAGTATGTGTGTGTGTGTGTTTAGGGTAGGGGGAGGGAGCAGAAATAAAATACAGCTCCACTCGTTGCAGGGTTCATCCTCTGCATCCGTGAAAGTTGCTTTTGGAGGTCACGGCACCTAGCAACCGCCTGGCTCAAGCCCTTACAGAAACATGAGACAACACACAGACACACACACAGTTCATACAGTGTGTCATTCATATGTGTTCTTAAACTTAGTAGTCTTTAAGTAGTCTTAAAGTGACATGTTCACCGTAGCAGAGCATTTCCACCTTTTAGCATGCATGCTGTATATCACTCGTCTAAAACTTGTACTTGGAACACATAGTATATGAATTACAATAATGTGGAACCTGATAATATCTTTTTTCCTCTGTCCATGGTCCCAAAGTAATTTTTTGCCAGTTTGCAATTACCAATAATTGTTTTTCCCCTGATTCAGGATCAGAGGGAAAACACACTGATGTGACTGTGGATCCCTGGAGCAGCTAATGTGAGAGGATGACTGATCAAGAACTCATACGAAGGTATCCATACTAAAAAATGAAAATGTGAAATCACTTTAATACAAAAATCATTGACACGTTATTCATCCTAACTTGTATATTAAACAACGGAAGTTGCAAGCACACAATAATCTGTAAACGCTCAATATGACCTGCGACCTGTGGTGTTCTCAAACATCATCATCATCCCATCAGCTATGAGTATGGGACTGCCATTGTGGACTGTGGACTGGACTGTGACAGTATACAGGGTGATTTCCTGGGGATATGAACACACTTCCTGGTTTAGAACTAAGAATCAAATCTCATTTTGATGTTAATAAAGTTCAAACAGAACAAACAATCCACAAAATCAGATTCCCATTCATTGTCAGTGCAGCCGCTCAATCAGTATCTTTTGCTCACGTTCCAGATTGGCTTTCTTGATTCTAACTGTGGGAGTTGATTGATTAAACTGTAGACACCAACATACATACTTGCATGTGCAAAATTGCACCAAAGGAATAGAAGTTTACTCAGTTGCTCTGTGAAGGTCTGCTGCCCAGACTGAGGTAAAGCAGTGGGCACTTTTTCCATATTCAGTAATTATACTGCTTGTACTGCTAAGAGCCTCTCTCAAGGCTGATATCTAAACACAGGAAACAAGAGCAAGACCGAGCACAGACGCACAGGGCTAGACTCCTTCGCAAATAGCAGACGGTTTCCATTGATTCTGCAAATCCTTTTGACATGTCCATCTTTCAGTAGTTCTCCATGGTGACCGCCAATCAACACGCTCTGCCGCAATGTACACACAAAGATACAAGCACTCATTTCTGCACTCTGTACACCACATGCGCATGCATTTTGTGTGTGTTTGCACATGTACACACACACGCACACACACACACTCACATGCATACATACACACACACACACACACACACACACACACCGCTAATCCTGCACAGGTTCATATTTTGGCACTGCATCATGAATTCTGTATTCAGCGTACTTTCACACAGTCAGCGTCCTAAAAATAGCTGAAGGACCCTGGCGCTCTGCCCGGCCTCCTCTAACTGTCAATAAGTTATCTTCTCCTTCTCACTGACACTCAGCTTTTAACCGACTCAACTGTTAACAACACTGTTTTCCAAACACCTGGGTTTACCGTCATTTATTCAAAACTCAGACTGCCTCTGGTCTGTGATAATACAAGTTTCACTGAAATAAAGGGAGTTTCAAAGCAAATACAACAAAAAGCTCATCTCTATTACCACGGTTTGGAAAGTGACGATGCTCGAATGCAATATTCAGTATACTCTAAAGGTATTTTCTTGTTGCTTCCTACATCACTGACCAAGACGGAGAGACTTAGCACATTGAACAAGTGTCAACATTCCAGAAAGCCTTATCTGTAATGTCCTTGTGGCGGGCTGGGAGGAGGGTGGGTGAGGCTAAGCCCGGATCCAAGGGAGAGGTGAGTTGGTGGACTGCCTCTACCTTGGATCCGGGACCGGCTGCGGGCAATTAAGCCTGATTGCAGCCGGGCCTTTTTAACGTGCGTGTGGATGTGCGAGAGGGGAACTAGTCAGGGTGAGAGACTGGCGAGGTGAACGTATGGAGCCGACGGGGATGGAGGATCCAGCCGGCTGTATGGGTGGAGATCGGGAGAGCCAGCAGCAGCCGCGTCCAAGCGGGGTCCGCGGCGGAGGTGCCGGGACGGAGGCGAGGACGCGA
>CABFOQ010007622.1:3254-13784 GCA_900660455.1 Gephyroberyx darwinii
CCCCCCCCCCCAGACACTTATCAGGAAAGATGTTTTTACAATGGTGCTTCAGTTACTCTTTTTTTTGCAGTTACTGGAAACTGTGTTGGCACTGAGGTACTGCACAATGGACTGTTATTCTTTTGCCAAGTATGACTCAATATTATTGTCCTGCTGCACTGTGTCACGTGTACTTTTGCGCTGCAGACGTTTGCCCTCGGGGACTATCATAAAGACCGGCCTAAACTCAACAACTCCCTGTCTGACATCTGCTGCTGCTGATGAATCCCACTAATTGAGACAGAATCACAAAGAAATTGTGTCTAACCCCATTTGCAATTAATGACGAGCCCCTTTGGTGTCTTGACAGTACAAAAAAGAAACAGAACCCTTATTATCCTGAAGGGCTACATGAGCCACATCCACAGCTGGCCCCTTGGAAATAGCATCAAGCTCTTCCAACATTTTTCTTCTCAGGTTAGAGTGGAGCATATTTTATCCTCAGCATAGACAAAATTTAGTCTGACAACTCGGATGTCAAATGTGTGACATAAATTCAAATACACAGAATTTTGCTCAGAGTGTTGCCGCACATTTTACCCTGAAATCACTCATTTTTCAGTTGAGGGTAATATTACTATGTCAGACATGCTAAAGATCCGAGAATTGCTGTGGCACTTTAAGTGGCATTTGAAATAAAAATGGATTCTATTTTCTATAAAATTCAGCAAAATACAGAACACATCTGTGTCCTGTCGGGGCTCACTTTTTAGATCCACTGTCATCTGCAGATTGCAAATCAAGCTCAGGTATTTCCCCACGCACCCGTGAATGGCACCTCTTAACAGATCCCGCCGTTATCTGCGCTGAGATAAGACTCGCAGGGAAGGGACGGTGCCCTGGGACTCGCCTGTCAACTTCTAAAACATCAAAGGTCCTGACACCTGTCTCTAGTCCTCTAACTGTGACAGAGAGTAGTCCTGCAGGAGGAGGGAGGAGGAGGGAGGCCGAGGTTCAGCGAGGGTTGAAAGAGGATCACGAGTGGACTTGAATCTACATTTGACAAAAAGGAGATGAAAACCAATTAACGCTTTGAGGTTTTTTTTCCGAGCGAAAGTCACCTTTAAATCATCACATTGAAGACGTTTGAAAATCCTGCACCGCTTCTTACACTGAGCTTTGATGGTAATCTGATGCGATGAGCGAAGAAGCGAGAAGCGAGAAGAGGAATATGCGCGGGAAATTTGTGCGCTCCCAGTCAGTCAGCCCTTTACAGGAAATCCACAGTCAGGCCTCCAATACCTGTTGTTGTTTTTCTTATTCGGTGGACAGGAGGCTCCGAGGAACAAAGGTACTTCAGCAGCTTGTCAGGTCCACCTGTATTGCACACACCTCCCCTGCTGTGCAGACACAAAGCTGTAAATTGAGGCTAATATTTTACTTCGCACAGTCCCTGGGAGCAGAAATGCCATCTTTTATTGTGGGCTGCGGTGTGTGGATGACTCTGCTGGGTGCTTCCATATACACACAGTACGTGAGTGTGGACTTGTTTGAAGTACTACAAGGTGTGTGTGTGTGAGAGAGAGACTAGAGTTGTGAAAACTGGATATAGTATAATGTTTTTGATGGCTTTGCGCTGTTACACCCAGCATGCTATCCAAAGTGAAGGAGTGTGATGGGGGAATATGCTTTAGGTGTTGAATTCCTTTTGATTTCACTGGGCTGTTTGTTGTTTGTACTTATAAAGACATGTAAATAACTCTACATGCATAGACAGAATAAGTAAACGAATACACATTTGGAGAAAGACCATCTAAAATGAACCACATATACTGTATTTATTATTTATGTGCTTTATGTAGCAATGAAAAATGAACCAGAGGCTGACCCTGCTGTACAGTGGCAAAGTGGTGTGGGAAATATTTTCAAAACTTTTCCAATTCTATTTATTTCATATTATAGAGCTAGCCAATGTGTACAATGCAATTGTTATACAATAAAAATGGTTGTTTGGATAAAAAGATTCTGCTACAGCCGAAGCCACTGAAAACATTAGATTTTGACGGGGCAGCTCTCAGCAACATCCCGGGACTTGTTGCCGTACCGACCAATGCCTCACGTCCAGCATGGTAAGAAGCAGAGACGGTAGCAGAAGGTCAGTAAAGAATTCGCTAGCTAGTTTGTGCATATGCAAACAAAAAGTGCAAATATCAGCGCCTCTTTAGAGAGCACAGAGCGGAAATTCTATTGAATCACTTCAATATACCTGTTTAAATGTTAGGTTTTACATAAGCTACACACCTCATTCAAGACAACTGAAATAAAACCTTCCTGAGGAACACCATGATCCAGGATCACCTCAACCATGCATTGGCTGTGCGCCACGGTTGTAAATGGAAATCAGCAAAAAACAACTGACTTGGTACCGAGCCAGTTTAACTTTAAGCTTTTCCATGACACCGTTTGATGTTATTTTACTGACGCAAGTGAATGCTGAAGTAAAAAATAATACATTATGAGTATAAATAAAAGATGAGAAATGAAAACCTTCAAAATGTTCAAGTAAACCTTTTTAGTATCTGGTGCATATTGGTATTCTGAAAGTGGTGCATTTGTTTACGAAAACAAGGCTGCTCAGATATTCAGCCTCTTTCCTCTGCACTCCAACCAGTTTAATAATGAGACTTGTAGCTCCAATCAAAATGTGATTCAACCAGTTTCTGTTGACTCAAGCCTTTCACTAACTGATGCATCAATTCATATCAAACAATTTCTCAAGGGGTAGGGGTGTATTTGAGATGAGGTTTGTGTTTTCTTTATGGAAAATCCATTGACTAAATTCCTTGCTGTCTTCCTAATCAATATAAAGAAAGCTTTGAAGGTTTGGTGAAGTGAAGAGGAAGAGTAACACTGACCACCTTTTGGCAGTATAGTTTTTCTCAGACCAGAAATGCAGAGTGAAAAGTCTTTTCTCATCTCTTCAGTCAAAAATATCCCGCCCAGTGGTTTTCACATGTCAAATTTATTTTGGTTTTATTTTGAAAGTAGTTTTGAAACAGTTTTGACGTAATGTTATACTCCAGAATGAAAATGTATATTAATTACGTTGGCTGGTATTCTTGGCGGGTAATTTCAAAGTCAAAAAGCTAATTTGAGACACTGGTTATACTCATGTCCATCATGGTAAACAGGATGTCTAACTCTTTTTTTTGTTTTTGCACTGCCTGTCAAGAACATGCAATATACTACTAGTACACATACTATACAATAAAGGAAAGAGTAGAAATGCAGTGTTAATAAAAAGCCATGCGTATACATACATCTCTGCTGGGGCGGAAGAGGCGGAGGGGGAATGGAGATATGCTAAGCTGGCGTAGAGGGTGCCCTGCGCAATCTTGTGGAGCTCTCTCATTCTCTGATTATTCCTCGTCTGGTTCTGCTGACCGGGGCAGGGAGGAGCGGCGGAGGATGTACATGCTAGGTTTATGGCAGGCATAGATGGTGAGGGTTAAAGGAAGATGTGAGGTGGTGGCATAGAGCGGGGTGTTTCCAGGATGCTGGTTTACGCAGTTAAGCCTTCTTGAGGTGTTGTGGGCCTAACTTAATGAAACATCGGTGAAGGAAGGTACCCACTTGATAACCCCAATGACGTGCTGCATACCGCTGTTGGCTAGGGATAGGTAGGCCATCTGAGGAATGACTCCGTAGATCTATGACGGTGTAGCCTGATGTTTGCTATGGTGTTGCTTCTGATGGTGGTTAGATCACTCGTTTTGTTTTGTGTGTTTTTGGTTCATCTGAATAGGGCTTCTACATGTGTTTACCTGGGTTATGGCACAAGGGATAGTAACATCTTGTCCTGTGTATTAATGAAAGCTGTCCCTAAATACCCCATGGGGATTCTCAATGACAGTACCTGCATATTGCACAGTGGCTACTAAGTTACATGAGGTAGAACAATTTCAATTCAGGTCCCAGCCCAGTGAACAACAGTCTGCTTATAATTCCATGGTTCTTCTTCTGTATATCCTTTTGTTTTTATAGCTCACCAGGTTTGGAGATCTGAATGTTTACACTCATTTTTCTTTCTGCAGATAACTACGCTTTATTTGAAATGCGTTCCCGTACAAGTTGGATTTGGGCTGGCATGTTTCCGATTACATTTTATCTGTTGCATTGTATGCTTTGAGATATGATTAAATGAGGGGAAATTGGAATGGATATTTGTACACTTGAGCTCACACAGGTGCCTTGTATGTGTGTGTGTATTCCTTATATGATTGCTACATGCTAAACTGCACACATTGTCAGCTTTCAACAAGGTTTGGGGGGAAAGGTGAGGCATCTGCATTGTTATGACCATTTGCTTGTTGATTTAAAGTAAAAATCCATAAATCCATCCCCATGATCTCTGATTTTAGACAGTTTAATCAAAAATATGTGCACATGGACAACTCTCTCCCAAAGATAGAAACAAGAGAACCAAACAGTATCTCATGTTGAGACAAAACCTAGACCTGCCCTGCTGAGACAATAGAATAACTTTTGTTTGATCTTTCACAGCTAAATGAGCTTCATTTCGTCGAAGTGCTATCGGTTATAATCTCAAAATGTGCGCACAAAGCCAGAAAACCAGGCTGGGAACAGTTACTGTGACCACAAATTTGAGTCCCTCATTCATTTTCAGTAGAGCAGGTGTGGGATTTGCCACTTGATGGCATCATCAGAAGAGGCTTGACCTTTTTGTCTCTAGCTTTGGGAGAGACGTGTTCATCCTCACAAACCATGACTGAACTACGTTGATTACAGGACTTTCCCTTTCTCTATCGCCTAAATGTTGGTATATTATTCAATTTGCTCAGTCATTGAACTTCAATTTGATGTTGCTTTCCGTGAATTACAGAATTAAAGTTATTGCAGCTCCAGAGCGGCATGACACTGCAACTGTACACGTGGTGACAAGGTGTCTCTGTAAGAATTATCACCTTGAATCTAGGATTAGTGTTGCCTCTGGGGGAGCATTAGGCCTTGAAACTTAAACTCTCCAAACCAGAGTGTCATCTAGCCACAGAATTAGGAGCCAACATGTTTTGACAGGAATGGAGGGTGAGACCGGGCCCGGAAAATAAATACTCTGATGACCTAGTCGAATGATATGTTCCATGTGGACGTTTTGTGAGGGCATGTTTCACCGTAGTCGCCACAATAACGCCTCCTCGCTGATATCTGTGCAGTAAAAGTCACAAGCAGTATGCATAAACAGCAGTAAGGACACAAAAATAGTGTTTTGCTCAGCATATTCTCTTAGTGGCTTGCATGGCACAAGTGGCCTGAAATGGTCTTAAAGAGAAATTCAGCGTTAAATCACGTACATTTATGAGCTGTTAACATATTTGTATGACTAATGCATGGTGAAACCTATCAATACTGGACACACACAGATCAGCAGGATAATGCGCCCTGCCACACTGCAAAACTTGTTCAGGAATGGTTTGAGGAACATGACAAAGAGTTCAAGGTGTTGACTTGGCCTCCAAATTCACCAGATCTCAATTCGATCGAGCATCTGTGGGATGTGCTGGAAAAACAAGTCCGATCCATGGAGGCCCCACCTCGCAACTTACAGGACTTAAAGGATCTGCTGCTAACGTTTTGGTGCCAGATACCACAGGACACCTTCAGAGGTCTTGTGGAGTCCATGCCTTGAAGGGTCAGAGCTGTTTTGGCGGCACGAGGGGGACCTACACAATATTAGGCAGGTGGTTTTAATGTTATGGCTCTCCATTGTGTAATGTTAGCTAGCTAGCAGGCTCTGATTCAAGATTCAAGATTCAGGATTCCAATAATCTCCAATATGTTTTCAAATGGATGTGTCAGAGATACGTACCCCGTCACTCCTGGTTTTACAGACACAAAAGTATCTTCTGGAGATAGGATCAAACTGTGTATTTTATTACTCTTCACAGGTCCCATATTATTCAGTTTCCATGATTTTGTTTTCAAATATACTATTTGAAAAACATATTTGGCTTCCTTTCAATTTATCTGTTTTTGTATTCCAATGTCACGTGATATGTCTCATTCAAGGTCTTCATATCTCAGTCCACTATAAAATGTGTTTTTTGTATATAGGATCAAAGGGCAAATAATCCATCTTGTATCATAGATTCTTTTGACCTCTAAAACCCAGCCTTAATGGAAGTTGCTAGAAATCACATTGGTATTCACTGAATTAACAAACAACAAAATGATCAGGTCTTGAGCACAAATTGAGTTTTCCTTTAAGGGATCTTGAACGATCCTCAAATACTTTTGATTGATCATAAAAGTTAAATTAAATAACAATATCAATAACATGATCTTTCAAACCATCTTTGTGTTATTAATCATCACACAAGAATTTACAGTCAAGTTCAGGGATGGACTCCCTAGAGCATCCAACAAAGTACTGCTTTTTATCTTGGACTCCATCCCAACACATTGCTCTTGGCCTCAGTGTATACTTCCTGAGAATAATGACCTGCACTGTTGCTCAAGTTCAAAGAGACTATAATGATGAGAATAATGAAGCACAAGGCAGAAAGGGCAAGGCAAACATGTCATTGTACCATGTCATTCAACTGAATTAAACCGTGTTTTCTCCAATGTGTCTGCTAGCATAAGGAAACACTTTCCTAACGTTACATATTTTTCCCTAGTCATTATCGACGACTACATTGTACTCTGTAACACAAGATCTGGCTCTTTTCATTCCCGCTCCTCTCTTATATTAGAGTTATATTAGATTAGCCCCCCTCCTCCATTTATAAAAACTCATCGGCTCTACTGATCACCTATTTTGGATTCAAAACAGTGATTTTCTCTGAAAGATGACAAATTTGCATCCCTGTTAACGTGAAGTTAGTGGAGTGAAGACGCTCACGTTCGCTTGATGATGTTTCATTATCTCACATTCACAGTGTAATACATAGCAGAAATTCAATCTCGTGGTATAGAAGTTTGCATCCCTGAGCCTATTATCTAAATCTATTCATTCACTACTTGTTCGCTGTGCTGCACAATTCAGAACTGCTCTATTGTTCGTTTGCTTTTAAGGCGAAATTTATAGAGACTGCTTACTTTTAAAGCATTTTGGACAATAGCCACTAGCTCATTGTGTGAGCTTAATGAACCCTGACACTGCCCTCCTCTTGAACTCTGAATAGTCATGTGAGCATTCGGTTGGCACCTGGGACCCAAATGTCTCCAACGCTCTAGCTGAACTGCTGCTGCAGGTGTCTCAAAATCTGTTCAAAATAACCTCATCAATATTCCTTTGAGTCACCATGGTGTTTTTCCTGCCTAACACCTACATGCCTACATTCCCAAAGTGCATTTGTGGTTGAGAATGAAAGCACACAGCATTGTAAAAGGTTTAAGGAGTCAGTCTCTCTATGGCTACAATCTTTGCTTCACTCAATAAGACATTATTTAAGAAAGAATGAAAAATCCAATTTTTGTAATAGGTCAAAGCGAGTGCCAAAGAAACTCCTAACAAAGTGCAGTCATGTTGTGTTTCAGTATGTGAATGGATACAATACACAGAAATGCACTGTGGGTGGATTTTCTCTTCACTGTTTGTGGAATTTGGGGGCGGAAAATATTGTTGTCTTCACAAGAAGTAAGACCAAGATCTACCAAAATCAAGAAACACTGATTTTTATTTTGTATTATCCTTTTGTCATCCTCTCTCCTCACTGTTCTCAAAATAGTAAGGGTAATGGTTATTTGTGATATCAACAGCACAAGTGTTTAGTCCATTCTCTCTCAACATTTCTGAACACAAGAAAAATAGGCCCTAATTTATTGGGTAAAAGTTGTGTCATTTTCCAAGTATGATACCAAAACGACTGAGCTTTGTAATGGAAATGAGGCAAAAGGACAGCAAGGCTGCTATTGATCTTCAAAGTTTCCTTTAGCAACTCAACGTCCTTGTCCTCTTCTGGAAATGGAGCATTTAAATGCATGGAAAGCTTAGATTTGCAATTACTTTTGTGTTGTCGCACCTTACCTTTGGGGGCAAACAAAACAGAAGGTTTCACAGAAGTGTGAGAAAGAATGAATACTGCAATATTAAATAAAACCTTGTCTTCTTAACACATATTACACAGTAGAAGCGTACAGAAATGAAACTGATAAACCATATCCAGCCCTTTTACCCCTCGTGGCTAAGCCATTTTCACTCCAAAGGAAATAGATACCTTTCAAGCCAACTGTTGCTCTAAAACATCAAACATGCACATTGGTGTGTCCATTTCATTTAGCTTCCATCAGTAGGAATTTGCTGTTCAGTTAATCCTAGTGGCTGCTGCTGCCGCACAGCCTATATCCTTATCTCAACATAAGTCACCTTTCTAGGAGGTTAGGTAGTTAACGTTGCCTCCTCTGGGTTTAGTCTCGTTTTTGCAAGTTCTTGATTTGCATTTGAGTGTAAGGTCCATGAACACAATGATTCACAAACAAAGCAAAGAAAAGCATCTTCCTCAAGCAGAAGGTAGCAAATTCTATTTTACTGGATGACAAATGATATTAAAACCGTCCATCGACAAATCCTGATCTGTTCTTTGTGTAATCCATGACTGTTTAGATTGCTAGACTTAGACATCGTGGTGTATTATTGAGCAGAAAGAGCACCGAAACGCTCAGCATTTAGCACTGATATCCCTGGATATCTTGTGAAACAAAAAGTCCTCAGGCTCATTTCTGTGAACATATGGCCCGCTACAATGGGGCACTCTTGTCTGTGCTTAAGCATCACTGAATGTAAATCCCAGTCACGGTTACCAGCTAGTGCAGTCCAAGTTGAGGGTAAGAAAACTCTCCAAAATATTTCTCATCTGTCATTGTGACTTTGACCTCCATCTGGGGCAGAGGGAGTGCCATTTGAAAACCCCTTTTAGAAACTGACCTACAGGGTCTCTAATGACGAGAGATTTTATCACGGATGAGGATCCAGTGTGGTCTGGGAACCTGTTAGTGCTATCCCTCCAGCCACACGCAACCAAAACTATCACCTCAGGAGCCCTCAGAAATACCGCAGAATGTTTTCCATCTGTTTCCCTGAGATGGACAGTGAGCACAGCAGGGCCAGCTCAGCTCATCGTCTTATTTATAAGACTTTGTTATTCAAGCTAGAATTTCACATGCGAAATCAGTGTATATTTGTATATATTGCTTTTGGCAACAATTATTCTTATTCTCAATTAAAGTATCCCATACACAATTCTTATATGTAGGAAGTGTAGGAAAATATATACATATATTGGCAAAATATATTTATGACACTTTGAATTAGACATATATGTTATGAATATATTCCAATACATATATTTAGTAAATATATTAGTTGAATGAATCTTAACTTATTTTGATAGTACATATATCTGAATATATACATTGGGGGCTTATGTGAAAATACATGCAAACAAATGTGATTCATATATTTATGTATTTATCAAAAATATTTGCACAAATATTCACACATAGTTATTATATATATATGAAAATACATTTCCATGTGGGATGCTCAGCTCACCCAGTGCCGACACTAGTTGAGTTCTAGGATTAGTAATGATGTTCCCCAAGTTGTGGTACTGTTAAGCATACAATAAATGCTGACTTGGCAGCTTTTGTTATCATGCAGTGAATATTAAGTGCAACACAACACATACAATTTGCACACAACACAATGTAACTGACATACAGTGCAGAATTAAAAAATAATGACCAGGTTAGCATTAACGACTGAAGAAACAGGATTATGAGAAGGCATTAGTGTGTGTATATGTGTTGCCAAGCCACTTAAATGAAATTACCCAGATAAAACAGAATTTATACCTCAATATTATTCTATAATCCCTACTGATTTAATTGTTTTGCTCTCTGTTCTACATGGCTGGATTAAAATAATTGCACATTCTTCTTTAGCAAATACAGACCACACAATTCCTGTGCAACAAATGAAGGGCGTCTTATTATTTAACAACTTAGAATACTAGAAAATCCTTGTTAATAAAATAATGCAGAATTCGTGGTATTGTGTAATTTATTCTTCCTCTCTGATATGATTTTTTTTTCTATTTGTGCATGTATTACATTCTGAGCAGGGGTTTTACTGCATTTTTGCTGGAGAAGTTTGGAGACAGATTTATTAAAAAAAGCTTTACAAATGAAACCATGCCTTTGTTCTTTTAACAATGTGTTGCATTAAACCGCAGAGCCCCGCTGAAGAAAATAGACATTCATATAAGCTGATAAGAGTTTGACAGATGTGGTTTTACATTTAAAACACTGACTCAATTACACTGTGTCGATCCAGACTCTGATCAACATGAAGGGGTAAAGTTGTCAAAATGGTGAAATCTGGACAACGAACGATGACAAGACACAATATGACTCACAATTTCCCCTATTTGTGTGTGTGTGTGTGTGTGTGTGTGTGTGTGTGTGTGTGTGTGTGTGTGTGTGTGTGTGTGTGTGTGTGTGTGTGTGTGTGTGTGCCATCACAATCCA
>CABFOQ010007622.1:13804-25482 GCA_900660455.1 Gephyroberyx darwinii
TGGAACAACGTCAGCCCGAAAAGTCTATTTCCCCCTGTTAGCATGAATGTCAATGATATGTCAGTGTCCAATTACTTTTTCCATCAGTTTGATTATTTTTTTTATTTGTCAAATTCAGACTTGTCTATCTGTCTATATTTTCAGCCCATCTTTCATGTTACTGGATTATCAACTCTAATGCAAAGACTAATGGATGCCAACCAGTGAGCGTTTTTAATTAGCCAGAATGAGGAATGTTACGCCTCAGGAGAAGTGCTGCTGGTGTTGTAATATGAAGACTGATTTTGTAAGGTGGCTAGAGAGAAAGATAATAAAGGATATTAACAACAACTTGAAGTGTAATAGTACATTGTAGTTGATTACTAATTGATATATCACCTCTTTTCATCAAAGAGTGGCTACAACGTGGACAAGTGTGCTTAACCCACCCTAAACAACATTAAAATTAAGAAATACTGAATTTTTCTGAATTGTTCTTCTGCATGTATTGATTTAAATGGTGGTTAAGAAATAGCAATTAACACCCTCATGTTGCTTTGATCAAACATTTCATTTAAGTTGAATTTAGTTACATTTTGAGTGTTCCCTTCTTGTAAGGGAATTAAAGGAAAAGTCCACCCTCAGATCCACCCTCAGATTGTGCTCTCTTTAGCACAAAAAACGTTGATGTTTTATATCATAGATGCATGCAGATGTTACACATAAGATGGAGAGCAGATAAAACATTTTAAAAGAAAAAAGATAATAATAGTAATAGCTGTTTGTTTTTTAACTGTATTAAAGTGTTTTGGGTGGACATTTCCTTTTAGCTCCAGAGTATGTCCAGAGTGTCTTATAATGGGCCAAATCCATAGTCAATAAAGTAATAAAACCCATATTTATATTGCTATTATCTCAACAATGGAGGTATTAGCATGGATCTTTAACAAAAATTTAGAGGGAAGAACAATTAATTAATAATGAAGTTGAGGGATACTCTACAAATCTTTCAGAGTTGAGGAATTACAGCCTTATAGGGAGGAAAGAATATGCAGCACCAGAATCACCCAATGAGGAACTCATATATATATTGCTTATATAGCCTATATAGCTATACTCTCTGATCTGTTTGGGCCCCTCTTGACATTTGTCTAGATACAATGATTTATGCTCGTGAACAATATCACCAAGATGCCTCGAGGGCCTCCCACTGCCACATTCAGGATGACCCTCAAGGTTGGTGGCTACTAATTGTTTCCTTGTGTGGGATGAATCTCCTGTTTCTGTGAGTGTAGCTGACTTGATTTAGTCTGAGCTGCTGGTTTGTCTGAAGAAAAGGATGATACTGTAGATCACAGACTCAATTAGTAGTTTGTGAACCAAAAGAGAGAAAGCACAGAGGGATATACCCTGCTTTTATTGGGACCCTCCCCCTGCAGTTTTGTCATGACAAAGATCAAAAACTTGCATATGCCCACAGGCTGTATCTTCAGCCCTGCTGATTCTGCCTGAGGTTCATCAACATGGAAGAAAAAGCATGTGTTCATTCCTGCATATAATCTAAATTACCTTATCATTATCAGTAGTTACTACCATGGTCTTTTCAGTTATGCAAAGGATGATTGCAGAGAAAGGGACAAAAGTGCGTTATCTAAGTGTCACAGCACCAATATTAATGACTTTGTTTTGGACTTCGTAGATTAGTTGCACACTTTTGACCCATTTTCTGGCACAAATTACTGACTACTGCTGAGTGAGTGCATTGATTGCATTTCCGTGGTTAAAGACGAGATGAACTGAGTCTTGAGTAAACATAATTTAAACGCATTGATTTCGGGTTGTGTCCACACCGCGGTGCTTGGTCATCACTGTCACGGACAATGTTCCATCTGTGACGGGTCACCGGCTTCTCAGGCTGTCACTGGAGAGAGCGTAGGATAGATATGCTGGCCTCTCTCCAGGTCTTTCACCTGGGGAAATGCTCCATCATATAACAAGAATGAAATAAAACTGAAACAGCTTTGGGGGAGGATTTATCACTACAATTTGGGTCAGAGATTTGGACGACTCCAAAATGATGATCGTGAAGTAGCAATGTGCAGTTGGCTCTGAGCATTTGCCAATTTAGGGAGGCATGCTAACCAGAAAAATACAGCATGGTGAAATTATATGATGACACTGCAAGAATTAACAAATATTAAACCATTTTGAATTGTATTCCCTTGATGAGTGTTGATGAGTGTAATGCACGTGATATTTGAGCGCAAACAGAAGTACCAATATCCATTTCAGTATTCATAACAACTAACTGAATTACTGTAAGGCTCTTCTCCTCTCATTTTCAAACCCCGACACTGGTGCTTTGGCTAATATTTCATCTTCCTGTCACTGAGGGGATTATACTACAAAAGCGGGAAATGGCCTAGGAAGGCAAAAGCCTTTCATCTGTTTCTTGGACAAAACCATCAACTAGTCAAGTGACAGCAGTAAAAAGGAATTAGTTAATGCCTTTGATTTTCTATTTGGCACCATAAGACCCAACCCTTAGTGACTTCTGTAGATTTACAAATTTGCAAGTGAAATAGCAAGGCTTTTTTTGCATGGAGGAAAGGGATGTTGCACTAGTGATTGTATCTTATTTGACTTTTTCCAGGATTCACTCTGTGCTCTGGTCAAAATGAACTAAACTCAGTAAATAATTTGTCATTTACTTTTGCAAAAAAAGTTAAAAAGTAGGATCCAAACTGGTTACCCATCAAGAGCCAGCATGCTACTCTTCTGTAGCCAATTGTCATCTAATTCAATGGGCAGTGAAGAACATGAAGTGATACAAGGAAAATAACAATTCCCAAAACTCAACTTTTTCAAAGGAAAATAAGATCGGTTTTCTCCAATTGTTTGTAACTCCAAGGATGTCTACAGAAAGAATATTGAGGCCTTGGAATTTTCCCACCTTAAAACGATGTGGAGCTCAGCGACCCTAAGTCCCAGAGCAACCAAATTTAGTGGTTACCTTTGGCCGCTACTCGGCCAAGAAAAAAAAATACACAGAGCAAGCAGAGCAGATGGTGCTATAACAAGCAACTTTACATTTTACCCAGTAACTCTTGAACTGCATGGCGTAGAGAAATGTTTTCCTCAGATCCCTTGCCTCAAGACAAATCCATTTCACCTGCTGCTTTTCATTTCTGCCACGGGTGTTCATCAGCCATTTAGAAATTTATACTAAAGCTATTCTTTGTTGTTTCTTCCGCAAAGTCGATTGAATCTCCATGAAATGTTGCACGTTTTTACACAGCATATTTGAACTTTCTAGATTTCTATTACACAGCACTTTGAAAATCCAAACAGTTTGGCCATTACACACAAATGATGGCAAAGATAGGCAAACAGGAAGTGAGGCATAATTCCTAAACACTTGATGCTAGAGAAATCAAACTTTTTTGCGATGGGCACCGAAGTACGTCAGACAACATTTGTCATGCTCCATAGCACCACCATCAGGTCAACCTTGCAATAGTACCTATTTATTTTTATTTATTTTTTTAAAGTTGACTCAGTCTCCACCAAATTTTACACACAGCATATTTGAGCTGCCTACATCATGGCTATTTCTCAGAATTTTGATACTTGTAACTCTTGACCATGACGCACAACCAAAGTTAATGACTATGATGCACAAACAAGAGAGGAACAATTCTTAAATGCTTCATGTTAGACACAAGTTGACAGTGAAGCTGCACAAATGCTTGACTTATAAAACTTCATATAAATATTTGCAAAGCAGATCCAAAGTCTGTCAGATTTTGTGACATTTTGCTGTCAAATTGGACAAATTGGCAATTGTGATATCTCAGGCATCTGTGTGTATTTGGTTCATGGGCTTGGACCCCACTAATGACTGCTTGCGGCTATATTATTATTTTTATTTTTTCTGTATTCAGGGTTGTACAACACGTGTTATGAACTAGTAGTGAAGTTATGTTTACATGCCATGGCACAGATTATTAAGTATAGACCGAAGACAATTCTCCATGAACAACTCTTAAAGTGTGGTACTTTAACATTAGCTCACCCAAGGATCTACTGTCAGAGGTCTGTTTGGTTGAAAATTATCAAAATTAGGTGAAATAACTAAGGTGAATACTAAGATGAATTTGCACAATGTTGAAGTTCATCCTATTACCATTAATCTTGCAATGTGACCCTGCATGTAGCTTTCTTGTGATAATTCTTGTGATAATTCTTGTGACGTCTTTGACAGTGATTTTAGACAGCAACATATTTAGCCATAACATTCATCATATGCTTTTATTAGGCCAGTCTTGAACGATTACAAGTAAACCTAAGAATACATAAACAGTATGTGAATTTCCACTGTTAGTATGTGAGTACAATGTTAGTAGAATTGGCAAGCAGTTAGAGTGCATCAGCAGCTGATGAATTGTGCAAATTATCCTACACATCAGAATATGTTCTTCTGTGTTTTATTAAGCACAATAATGATAACAAATGAAGTCCAGGCAGACAGCTTCTATGCTCTTCTTTCACATATGGAGAACAATTAATTCCTAGTGAAAGGTCCAATTCGAAGACAAACGACCTGGCTTTACTTTCCTGTACACATAATGCTAATCTTTGCCAAAGAATTAATGTGTTGCAAAGAGTTGCTGACTGCAGGATATTTATCTCTGGAGCACAATGTTGAACATAATTTGATTTTGGTCTGTACTTCATGCTATTGTTTTTAATAAAATGTGATATTATCTGACAGTAGACAAACAGGACCATGCTTGCATTATCAACCAAATATCCACATCACAGTAATCAAAGTCATTTTCTCAATGTCAATGAAGATCATGAAAATCAGATTATGTGCCCATAATGCCAGTTATCTGTCACATTATTGTGAAAGGTAACTCCAGTGTAATTAATATTGATTTAAATATCCATCTTGAAGCGCTCCATCTGTTTTTCTTTTCTCACTCAATTTCAGGGGTACAAAGCAGAGTTGATTGTTTTTTGCTATTTAAAACAGCACAGTGAGTAATAGCAATACATTAAAACACAAAATCTATAGACCTGATCGAACCGTACTGCATGTTGCTGTTTTACACGCCGGCAAGCCAACAGTTTAGTGATTAGTAACTCATCATTACATAAGTGGACATATACTGAAGTTAAGGGGGGCATGATTTACATGTAATTTTATTTTCCCACGTGAATGAGTCAGTTCATGTCCCCTGCTGTACAGCATGTCCTGCCAGATAGAGAAACTAAAGAATACTGCAGGTAGGAGGAGAGGTTCAATACACACTGGTGATCCATCAAAGATCCTTCCTCCAAGTGCCCACTCCTTGAGGGAGGTGCCATGAGATTGAATAGAGGGCTTTTGGTAGCCACAGTGACCAGCAATAGCTGAGAATACATGCATTTTGTCATTACTGTGCTGTTTTGTCATTTTGCCACTGATAAATCTGATCACTTGTATCAGCTTGTTCACTAATCATAGTATCTGGCCGACTATCACTGCTTTGTTCGCACACTAGCTAACATATCTAGTAGAGGCTAGCGTTAGTAGTGCTTAATAGTAGTTAATGTTGACGTTAGCATTGGTTGCTTTGCTAAATCACCCTTGTTAGCTAGTTATTAGTTATTAGTTATTATAGGTTATTAGTTATACCAATACCAATACCAAATACCAATACCAAAAAACAACTGTTTGTTCAGGTTCTCAAGCTACAATTTGTAGTGTTTTGGAGTAGAGACTTGGAGCAAAAGGGCTAGGACAAATCTACCTTTCACTTTCTACTATTCACTTTTACTTCCAACATTACTGAATGGATGCGCAACATGCTCTTTCAGGTGTCGCTGTCTTTCTTGTTCATTTATTATATTTAGCTATCATTTGTGTACAGCTAATTCTCTAATGGAGCCAGAGCAGTTGTTAGGTAGGTTTGTGACACAACGGCCAAGCCAACTTGAGTGCACAGCAAGAACAACATTATACCAGTGCGGCTGTGTCATATCCCATTCTATAAACTTCTGGCTTGGTAATGACCCAGTTGGATGTTAACTAAAACAATGCTTGCTAGCATAGAAGAACTCCGCGGCTCACACGTTTCCCCAAAGCAGCAATACGTTTTGATTATTAGATTGCCTTCTGCTAATGACCGTAACATTAGACGTCTCCAAAGGATGAGAAGATGAAAGAACATTAAGTACCATTCATGGGATAATACCGTATGCCTATTGCCCCGAGCTATCTATATCACCACGATTTATTCAAATGTATAATGAAGCACTGCACACTATAAGGTTCTCTGGGTCTCTCTGTGCATTAATCCACACATATGGCAAAATATTCTCTTGAAAGTACACTTATCATAACAGTATAAACACCCATGCAGTGGGACAGGTAATAAAGGATTGACCACTTCACTGATAAAGAGAAAACCTTTAGGATTATGCAGGCGAATGTAGTTTTCCGGTTTAAACAGAGTCAAGAGCCTTTGTTTACGACCTATCATCTTTTATTTCGTGCGGAATTGAAAGGAAATTAAATGAAACCTCACAAGCTTTTGTTCGGTGATAGTCACTGTTTCCGCAATGCCAACATATATTCTGCAAACGGTGAAACACCCTGCTGTGCTTGTGGCCGGTATACCTGAGAAGTGATCTCTCTGCCTGCACATGTGGGTTAAACACATTAACACCATTTGTTGCTGAACAAAAAAATATACCCTTGAGTCCCAGCAGATGATGTTTTGTCAGCAGCAAGCCCGAGCATTGAGTAGAAGAAAGATCCACCCGGCTAATTAGCACATTTGATTCGAGGGGCGCTATGCAATGACATTTTAAGGAGAGACATGGGCGGTTTAGTTTCTGTTCTGTGGGAAATACTCATTTGATTACCTGTTATTGACTCAGTGTCTATTCAGCCCTGAACAGACAAAAGACAGAGGAGACTGTTTTTTTTGTGTTTTATTTTTCAAGACAAATAGTCTTCCCCTGACTTGAGAAAAAAATATCTTTGTGCTTCTTGAATAAAATAGTTCACTGCTCTTTTACTTGTCTGCAAGCTACGGGTGCCATCAAACACGGCCTATAAATAGGTGTGTGATGTCAAGTGGGTAAATAAATGGTATACCTTGAGTGGTAATGAGGCTTTTCCTCTTCTCTTCGCTGACATCTCCATCCCATCTAACAAGCTTCCTTAAGCGCAGCAAGAGCAGATTGGCTCATGTTGTGAAAGTTACTAAAACACTAAAGCCAGAAGATGCACTGGAAGCTTCAGACATGCATGTTTTTTTTTCAAGTGCACCAATTGTCTTCACAGGCCAGATGTGCACTCAAGGTGTCCGGTGGAGCGTCAAACTGCCTTGACACGTCTGCGGCCAACTTTGATTTCGGGAGCATCAACAGAGGACCGGCGTGGCTGCTCTTCGTGGTTTCTGGAGCTGCAGTGCAAAAGGAAAAAAGGTCAGATACATCAGTTTTTCCAGAACATGATATTCTTCATGTGTTACGATGCATATGTTCGATACATTTCTAATTTGGAGTCATATATTAGGTTTATTAGCAGATAAACAGCCTGTGAGCAGACTATAAACCAAGTTATAGAAACTATGTCGCAATACACTATATTGCCAATATATTAAAGTACAAATGCCACTGCCTTGGTGTCCAGTGTGTCATGTTAGTCGTGAAGCAGCGTCAAAGATTTTGCTACAGTAGCTACTGCCTTCTGGAAAACGTACCACAAACCATTTCCTCGTTGTGATGACACCGTTGCCTGTAACGGCTAGTGAGAGACACTGTCATAGAGGGTCTGTAGTATTCCTAAAAGGTTCAGATGCAAACATGATGTTGACGATGTTTAAATATGGATGTGGATCATCTAATGGTGATGAAAATGTTTGTTTTGGTGTGTCATAGCTAAAATAGCGCTAGAGTACAAATGTAATTATGCCCACTATTATCTCTTAATTGACAAATTAACACTGTCTGGTAATTGTACTTAACACAAAAAACGACACATTCTGTCTCGCCCCTGCCATAGAAATATGATAAAACAGAAAATGAAATGGGATAAAACTGATAAACAAAACATGGGACAGCAGAAATTAAACAAATATTAGTAAATTGAGACAAATTAAAACTAGAAATAATATTTCAAAAAAACTGTAAGAACCATGAAGCGGACTGAGGAGAAGATCATGCTGTTGTCCTTGTCTTTCACCCCAGTGTCAGACAGAATGAAATATCCATCAGTACTTCACCCGGCGTTTCCGCTCTGCCTTCGCCACCGCTCCTCCTGCCTTCCCTCAAGTTATCTTCCTCTCATAACTCCCTGTCATACATGGGCGTGTGTTAGGGGCTCTTTCAAACACAAGCCGGCCCTTTGAAGAATTTGAGACTGCTTATCTTTTTACTCCTTTCATCCTTGCCAGTGATCTGCAGTGTAGCTCAAAGGATCTTGGGATTATTGGAATAATGCATTCTGCTCTGATTACTGTGCACCCGGAAATAAAATGTGCCACGGTATCCTCGACATAGGGAGAAGGAAATACATCAGTGACAGGACAAGACAAAAACTTTTTTTGGCATGTAAAGGATTGTGTCTTTCTTAGATGTGTAGGCCTAAAT
Organism: Gephyroberyx darwinii; assembly: GCA_900660455.1. Lineage (NCBI taxonomy): Eukaryota > Metazoa > Chordata > Actinopteri > Trachichthyiformes > Trachichthyidae > Gephyroberyx > Gephyroberyx darwinii. The sequence goes on from CABFOQ010007622.1 coordinate 22,433, forward strand.
TAGATGAATGTTCTGGATATTTTTGGTTTGTTTTCAGATATATGCTGTTTCTGGTCCGACAGAATTATTCACTAAGTGTAAAGTGTTTTTGAGTTATGACTTAGTAGTAATCAGCTCAGCTCTCCTCTTTTTTATTATTTTGTCAGAAAAATCATGTTTTGTTTGTGACTTTCTTTTGAATGAATGACTGGGCTGAAGGAAACAGCACTGCTAGTAGTCCTGAGCGCCGAGATGTATTGCATCCCCATTGGCTGTTGCCTTGACAACCACTTACTATACCAAGGACCTGGAACGTATTCGTCCAATATTGTTTTCTCATTGCTCACATCTGGGCTCATTGGAGATCTTGGGCAGTTCTGACGTTGTCTCATTTCTATGAGCAACTCTTAGCAGTGAAGGTGAGCACTCTTGGAAGAATTTCCCCCTTTTCTGATTGAAATGCTGGTTGGTGATTTGAGTGCACTCTTCATCTCTAGTGCCTCAGTCATTTCACTGCCTGGGTTGTATTAAAGCGCAACAACACAAAATCATCTCCCCGCACTAATCTGTGGAGTTCATCTGACATGGAGAATTGGTGTAATGACTCAAGGTTGAGAGCTTGTCTACCAGGTGGGTAGATGAGGGTCAAGGCTTCAGAGTCTAAGGGCCCCACTTTCACCGGTGGATCTGGAAAACAGCACTTTTATCTTCTTTCTTGAGAAGAGGAGAAAGTTAATGATTCTGCAGTATGGTATATGTATGTGTTTCATATTTCTGGCAATAGCTCATCATGACTAGACCACTGACATTTCCAAACCTTTTTCATTTGAACTTTTCAAAGCAGACAAAGTTCTGCCCTAGTCTGGTCAAAACATCAGTGGCCAGAGGCTACTGGTCAAGTGAAATTTTATTCCTCATGTCATGTTTTCTCAACAGAGAGAATAAACTTGTATTCCAATTCCCAATAGAGTTACTGTTAATAGGAAAATATTAATAAAGCATTACCCTGCTATGAACACTGCAGAAGTCTAAGGCTGCGTTCATACTGCAGGCAATCAAACTCAATTCCAAATTGTGGCTCTCATCTGTTTTTACTTGGGTGACTGTTCATATCTATTTTAAAATGTAACCTATATCCCATACCAATGTATACTGTAAGACATTTGGAAAATACGCGCGTGTGCAGATTTATTGTAACAAAATGCGTCACATGGAAGGTGCTGAAACATGGTCCTTTTATTTATTGGATTTTGATGTATTTGCAAATCAGCGACCATCCATGTTTTCTGTATAGTTAGCTTACTGGTAGTTTTGACTCTGTAATACAGCCAAGGTGCAACATGGGATTGATTTCTAGAATTATGTCTGCATACTGTTTTCTCAACGTATCAATCGCTAGTTGAGGAACCAAGAAGAATAACTTTTTATGCTTTTTATGAGAGCAAACATCGAAGGCCTTTCATTTTAAATTGACATAGAGTATCTTCATTCAACACTTGGTACAGATTCTCATTCCACCTTCAAATGTAGCGTGGGCCAAAATATCAACAGATATAATCTGATGAGATTAGTGAAGAGAATCCCTGAAGACAGTTTGCAAGTTGAAGATTATCATTAGAGTTAGACAACCCTGTCTCATGCTGGCAAACAACAAGACACCACAAATCAATAGAAATATATAATGTAATTCTAATTATATCTAAGTATCCACTTCAGCCTGATATACATAATAAAAACCTTCAGAAAGATAATACAAAACCTGAAGGCTTATTTTTATTGTGGAATGGGGAAAAAATGGGAAACCAAGTTTTAACGGTGTTTAAATCGGAGCTCCAGAATAATAAATTCAGTGAATGTGGAAATGTCAGTGGATTAATAAGCTAAAAGATGATTTGCTTTTCACATAATGAGCCCTCTCTGTTGTCCTATAAAACCACTGATCCTTGGGTAATTTGCTGAAGCTATCTTCTTGTCGGATGCTGCCCATGCCCAAATATCACATCCTTTATCCAGCTAATGAACTTGAAAGATTCCATTTGCAAATCATAAACTGATGTGAGTAAGAAATGTTGAATCACTTGGTAATATACTATATAGCAAGAAATATTTCAAGACTTCAGAGACTATGGCCAAAGTTCTCTTCAAATTAAATGGCCGTAAATGTTCCCATTTCACTTATTCCATTAGATTAGCCTAATGCCATTAGTTAGGTGTGATATGACATAACAACTCTGCCCACTTAAAAAAAGAACTGCAGATTCAGGTTCGGAAAGTAAAGGGCTTTTATTTTGATTTTCTCATTAGTTTCATTCTATAGCATTGGGAGGGACTAATACAATATATTTTTACACCTCTGCATTCCACGACTTAACAACCATGATAACAGCCATACCGGCCTGGCTGAAACCATGTGTTTTAATGTGTGAGAACTCACACATCGCACAACACTCGTCAGCCTTTGCATGACAGTAATTAATTTCTTTTTCACTTAGCAGCGTGACACAATCAACCACATTCTATGATTATTTAGTGAAAATGTTGCAAAAAATAGGATCTGATTATGGTCTGTTGATGGACTCTTACGCACAACAGGTTCCCAGTGTGTACCAACACTCAAGACAATTGGTCAATTATTAAACTGAGTGGGAGAATACTTTACAATGCGTAACTCTGTCACTCTAGAACGCATTGACCAATGGAGATGTATCCCTCTAAAGCCCGCCTACACGAGAGGAGCGGGAACGAAAAAGTCGTGGCTGAACTCACTTATAAATAATTTGTTTTCAGTACTTTTTTTCTGTCTTAAAATTTTGCTCTTGAGATCACCTTTTTTCTTTGCAATGAAATTAATTTTGCTGTCAATTTGAAATTTTTTGTTTTATATTGTCAATCTTTTATTTGATACATTTTGACCCAAATCTGATGCCATAGACTTTCCCTTCCTTGTTGACTAACATATTTCTTGAGCCTATACAAGGCTCTCTCTCCTGAGTGTTGTTCTCTTGTCTTGGTCTTTTGTTTATATTGCTCCTTTCAATCTGCCTGTCTCTGTGTTTCCAGTGTTCAAGAAT
>CABFOQ010007623.1:3456-14370 GCA_900660455.1 Gephyroberyx darwinii
GTTCTCCTCCGGCTGACTTTTAGTTCTGCGGTTTAGAAATGTTATAAAGCCGAGTTGCTGTGTGTTTGTTCATAAGAAAGACAGAGAGGAATGTGTGTGTGTGTGTATGTTCTCCTTACCTCAGGGAAGCTGGTCATGTTGACCACTATGAGCTGAGGAGATCTCATGGAAATCTGACCCAGCTGGTTCAGAGGGAACTTCCCATCTTTCGTGGTCACCACAATGTGATCCAGAGCTCCTAGAACACAGCAGAACAAAGCACTTTATTTTCGGTCCTATATCTAAAGAACAGTGAACCTCCCTAGCCAATATTTTTATTCTTGTCATGTGAGGACCCATGTGTAATAGGGCCACCCCCCCAGTTCGGGTCTTGACCCCCAGAGTTTAAGAAAATAATCAGCAGACACACATAAGACGGGTGCTTCAATATGGTGGCTTCCTGGTTTGATGTCATTACGTCTTTTCAAACCCGACGCAAAATACTCAAACGTAAACATCTGTATACCAGACGGATTAACAAGCAAATAAGAAAACCCGACATGTCACAAGCAAAACGTCAATCAGGAACAAAGCTAACTAAAACTTTTAAGTCCAGACTAGAAACGTTTCTGTTCACCGCCGTTTTCTGCTGAACTGTAAACGTTTTGCACTGTGATTTTATTTATTTTCTTCTAAAATGTCTTTATAAATGTCCTTGTTTTAAATGTCTTTTAATGCCTCATGTATGAAAGATGCTATACAAATAAACTTGCCTTGCCTAATACTAATACCACAAAATGCGATCTTTATTTCAGGAGCTGTAATTGATAAAGCGTACCTCAAAGATCAGAGCTACGCGGCAGAACGCGCCACATGTTGCTAAAGTAAGTAGTTGGTAAAGCGTAATAAACTAGAGGCCAATGTCAGGCTGTGTGAGAGTTTCCATGATCTGTGATCTCTCATCACTGCCTACGATGAGAGAAGCAAAGACGTGTTTTCCAACATGCGCTGACTTCTGTCTTTCCCTCTTTCACGGCATTTTTTTCATATCTCCGTTCGTTCCTCGCTCCATCCATCCATTCGTCTCTCTCTCTCTCTCTCCATCTGGCTAACCTCAGATGCAGTTGTTTCCTTCTTCTCCACCTCTGTCTTACATCACTCCTTCCCTCCCTGCCCAGTGGGGGCTGTGCCGGTGTGTGTGTGTGTGTGAGAGAGAGAGTGTGTGTGTGTGTGTGTGGGGTGAGGGGGAGGTGAGCCAAAGGTGTAATTTTCTCTATACAATCAATTTCTCCTGTGATTTGAAATACATTTACCAGTTGGAGATTAAATACAGAAAAAGAAATTAAAAAGAAAATGATGTATCATGTGATGAAACGAGTATCGTTGCATTTAGAGGTCGCACCTCGACTTCTGACGGCCATGTTGTCTAACTGCCAACTGCTCTGTCTACCTGTTTGACTTAAAATGTCCATTTGCGTGACGCTAAAAAACCAGCCCGACTCCATCTCTGTCTCATAGTGCCTTTATGTGTCTTTGCCAACTATTTTGCTTTTCTGTCTCGGTCTGTGACCTTCTGCCTGTCCGTCTGTGTTACCTGTGCCCTGGTAATGTGTGCCTACACATCTGCTAATACTTTAGGAGGGCAGGCAGACAGACAGTCATTTCTTTAACCGCAGAGGCAGGGGGAGAAGGAGAAGGAGAAGGAGAAAGGACAGAGGAGGATGTCTGAAGCCATTAGCTACATTTTAAAAATCAGTCCAAGTCCTTATTAATCAACTATCACATATTACAAACATTTATATTGATTGATCAAGAAAACGTGATTCCTTTTTAGTTGCAGACAAAACATTAGAGCTAATGCACTTATTTATAGCTAAATTATTGTAGATGATACTTCAAATATCTCTTGACAGTAAATTCAAAAGGTAACTCAGAGACCAAGGCATACATATTGTTGCCAATTATTAGAACATTTTTAATATCATATTGGCAAAACTTGACTAGCCCTTATCGTCTCAACCTGGAAGACTTCTCTATGCCTAAAGGTATTTTGATATCTGAAAAAAAACAAAAACTTGTACAGTGTGTTGCCTCAATGCCTCAGTCCACTAGACCTAACAACGTTTCCATGGAAACAGAACTAGTTTTCTGGCCAGATGACCTACCAGTGACAAACCATAATAAGGTGTGTGTGTGTGTGTGTGTGTGTGTGTGTGTGTGTGTGTCTGGCCAGACCCAGTGAATGGGTCACAGTATTAATCCCTTCTCCCTGCATAGCTCTCTACCCTCAGCCAAGGTGGCTTTCTGCTATATGTCTTCGCCACACACAAACAAACACACGTACGCATGCACACACACACACACACGCATACACACGCGCATACACACCAACAAACCCCGGCACATACAGACACGTGTGCGCACACACACACAGTTACACACACCCTTAATGAGAGCCATATGAGGCAATCATGGAACAAACACATACACACACTCACACAAGATACTCACACACGCACACGCACACACACACACACACACACACAACTGACGTCATTCCATTCCACCATCTCATCTCTCCTGTCAGCTCTAAGTCCTGCTGCCTCCCTGGATTACTGTGCAGCTGGACAGAAGAGAGGGGGATCGACGGATGCAGGAAGGCAGCAGGCAGGGAAGGATAGATGGATGGAGAAAGCAGGGAAGATGATGGGATGGATGGAAGGATGGTGGGATGTAGGGATGGAGGGGAGGAGGTAGACGGGGTGAGAGAGAGGGAGGAAGGGAGAGTGTAAGGTGAGCGCAATGGAAAGGGCTGAAGAGATGGAGGGAGTGAAGGGGAGACCTCTTACAGTTCCTGCTTCATAAACAGAGTTTCAACTAAAAATTGAATTCAAAAGTTGGAGACAGAGATTGAACATATGAACGGAGGCCAAAAGATAGAGTTGGAAAAACTGAGAAGGATAAATAATGGAGGGATAAAGCGAGAGACAGATAGAAGAGTGGGAAAGATTGAAAGTGACTCTGGGAGGAGTGGAAGTCAATCGGTAGAGAACAAAATATAGTAAGGATGTGAATGAGAGAAAAACTCAAAGGATAATAAATAATAATAAATAAATAATGTTATGTTATTGTTATGATCTGCAGGTGGAAAATGGGGCCGCTTGGGATGTGAATCAAATTTCAGAGAAAGTGCAATTTCACCTCATCGTTTGAAAAGTGAAACATGGGGAGGAGAAGAGTACGGGCGTAGAAACTCAAAACACTTTCAACTGAAAGTTTGAATCTAGCTGCTGCCTCCTCCCACGGGAGCTTCCATTACACACCCCGCCCCCCCCCTCAGTCCCCTGAGCCCAGCTCACATTTTCTATAGCCCAGAGGCGAAGGGCCATGACCTGGATGTAGTTGAGGAAACAGAGGTCAACCAGAAGTCAAGGTAAGGTCATGCGGGGCTCTCCTCACTGCGAGCCCTCGGGCGCTTTGTCAGGTAGATGCAAACAGAGAGGAAGACTTTAATCCCAGACGTTCATGCAAAACTGAAAATGTGCCTCAATGCCTTCAAGATAAGGACAAGAAGAGAACAGAAACTTGTATGCAAACAAAAATACATTTGCACTTTCTGGGCTAAATATGGCATTTGTAAAAAAACAACTTGATATGAGATTTTGTGTACTGTTGCACATATTCTGGGATATTCTGGGAGATACAGAGAATGAAATGGTAAAAGTAGTAAAAAACAGTATGTCATTGAATGTGCCTGTCTTTTCACTTCTCTCTAAACTGACTCATAACTAGCCAGTTAGAAAATATCGCTCCAATGCGCCATGGGTGGACCTACATCTGATGATATTTATTTTTAAATTCAATGTAAAATCAACCAGTAAGGGATACAACTGAATGAAGAGAAAGATGAATTACGTGTCTTGCCAACCTGCCACATAAGCTACACATACTTCATATGATCTTCAATTTACTGCAGCCGCTCCATTGTTCCTGCATGCAATTGTGTTCCTCGTTTCGGACGTCCCATTCCTCAAACCCTCCGTTAAGAATAGTAGGAAATAACAGTTTTGACTGAGCTACTTTACCACAATGAATTAAGACCTCACATTTGTGGCAAGACTGAAATTGCTGTTAGTACGGTGTCATATATTTCCACAAAATGATGTTACGTACAATGACTGCCTGGCACTGGGACAATGGCAACGGCTGACCATAGATGTTGGCATTACTTCTTATCGTAAAATACAATGTGTTTCATCTGCAATCCCAATAAATCAAAGTCAGCCTCATCTATGATGTCTGTCACCACATCCCACCCCGTTGCCCACCACAGCCACTGACACTAAGGCTGAGACACGGGTCTCCGCTTCCTGCTTATCTGACACCTCCAGTTAGATAAATCAAGTTCAGCCTTGGCAACACTGAGCTGTTCTTTTCCCCTGGTGAATCCTGTCCTCTGTAAGACCGGGGCAGCATGGTGGTCTAGTGAGTAGGGAGACCGTCCTTCAACCAGAGGGCCCAGCTTCAATCCCCTGTGACAGCAAGCATCTACCCTATTTAACGGTCCTGGAGCAATTTATTGTATTGGTGCTGCGTCTTTGACTTTTGAACTGTCTAAAGCACAAAGGTACAATCTAAACTTCACAGATAGAAAAGGTACAGTTGATTCGGTTTACTGATGTCTGCTCTTTTATCTTCTTGGCAAAAGTCAAAGTTGAATAAGAACTTAAATGTTAAACCTGAGAGTCAACGTTTTCATAAAATTTTTAGTGGTGAATCTACTAAGTTTCATACACGAGACCCCCGAGTTTGTGAAACAGAAGAAGAGAGAACACGAAAGAGGGAGGGAGAGAGAAACGAGAGAGAGAGGCTGAATAAACGTGCAGCTACCTGGTGAGGTTCGGATGCTGAGGTTGCGTGTGAAGTCATCTTTGAGCGTATTGAGAACAGCTGTCATGTCCTCTTTCACTTCATCCAGACTGATGATGTCCTCCACCAGACTTGAATTAATGTTCACCTTAGCCGGTTGGCCCTTTGCCTTGGCTAGGAAGATGAAGGGAGGGAGGAAGGGAAGGAAGGGAGGCAGGAAGGAAGGAAGGAAAAAGTAAGAAAGAAAGAAGACTTCACATCATAAACACACTATAAAACATAACCAGATTAAACAAGTAAGACGCAATCAAGCCTCTGCTGTTCTGCTTCACTTGAAATGAGTTGCATTTACTCTACTTTCAAAATAGTAAGAGCGATGAGGGATATAGAGTGATGACTCCAGCGACGAGGTAACATTTTGAAACTGTAGGAACTCTGTTTACTGATCTCCATCTACCCACTGAACCATCAGGATGCTACGTCACAGCCTCTGTACTGACCTTTGGCTTTCTTGGTGGCGTAGAGCCTAGTGCAGGCGGTGGGGAAGTGAGCGGTGTGGTGACACAGAAGCGGTGCACTGACTCTGGTAGTGGCCACCGGAGGAGACCGGGCCAGTCGCACCAGGGATTGACATAGCATGGGCCTCAGCAGGCCCAAATGACTCACAGCCATAACTATCAAAAAGAGAGAGGGAGGGAGGAATAAAGAAAGAGAGATATAAACATACTGACACAGCAGCATTCAGCTTGAAATGATTTAAGCACAAATCTGTTGCAACTAGTGGTCAACAATATGAAGCAATATGAAGCAATAGCACCAATTAACCAGTAGGAGGTAGGCAGACTACTTGCATTAACTCATGACAGTATCATAGTCTCTTATCTCTTGACAACAATCAGATGATACTTGGCCATGAAAATGATTGAAAACAAACATCAGAGCCAGTATGGAGACACTTCTAAATCCTATCACACCTAACTCCCTCAGCTCAGAGAACTATATCTACAGCACATATAACATAATAACACTCACAACCATGCTCTCTGTCTGTCTCTTTCTCATGTGCACCAACACGTGCATGCGCATAACACACACACACACACACACACACACACACACACACAACCCATGAACAATTGTTTAGGCATTCCTAAACGGGAAACTCCCAGCCGGAAAATACACAACACTATAATACGGCTACTTCTTTTCTATGGTCTAACCACCTCCCACCTAGCCAATTCCCCCTCAACCGTGAACTTGTGTCACTGAACCTTGGCGTGCACACATGTACATGCACACTCAGTGATACCTAGGCCCACAGAAACAGACACAAACACACACTAAAGCCTCTCTTTCACAGTCAGTGGTTGTGAACAGCTAGCAGTCTATTACAGCCTGAATGACATCCTCTATTGTCTGGTATGTATTTACCAAGCTGCAAGATGAAAGGTACCATACAGCTGTTTTAACACTAAAGACAGCCTGTCAGTAGTCAGCTTTCCCAATTGCATCACATTACCAAGATCATTTTGTCTGTTTAATTGACAGCAATTAAGAATTATCCACAGCTTGAAGATAGAAGATAAAAACAAGCCACAATGAGGACTGGGTATTAAAAACAAATACAGTATTGTACAGATTTTAATTTTAAGTACAGGTTTTTCCCATATGTTCTTGTACCTTAAAGGCATTGCCATAAAAAAAATCAAAATTAATGGTATGATTTTATTTAATTCTTACCAGATAATTATAACAAATTGAATCTATTGCTTAACAATTTTATTTTATGGAGAATGTGAATAAAAATAGTGTTTTTAGAGCTGCTTCCTAGGAGTACCAGAACTGGAACAGTGCAACTGATACCTAGCCCTATAGCCACCAGGACAATGTATTGAAGGCCTGAGTCATCCCCAGTCTCTAGTGCTAATCCATTCAAAACATTCGCTATTGATATTAACAGAAATCCAAAAATATTCCAATAGTAAAATTTAGGCTAGAGTGTGGGCCACCTTCAATACAAACCCATAACACCCACCCACGGCTGGCAGGTTTCCTGACAAGCTGATATGATATGTCATACTCTGGCAGAAAAGATAGGCTAGATGGGGGCTGGTGATAGATCTCTTTACAGAGGAAGCCAGGCAGAAAAAGTGTAGCACAGGTGTTCAGTAGGATACTGTAGCCTCGTATCCTGTATATTTCACAGTGCTGCAGCTGCAGACACGCCTCTCTTCTTACAGCAGCAGCCAGCTGGTAAGCCCGCATAGTGTCTCTTTAGTATACTTTGAGTTAGAATAGGAAATAATACAGTAGAATATCTGATAATGCTCTGACTAGCTCCGTCTCGGTGCTGCTTAATCAAATCAAACAAATCTTGCCAACCTGGTTGACATTACGCATACAAAACTGTGTAGCACCTGGTGAAATGAATGCCACATTTATATGATACTCGAGTAAAGCAAGGCTATGAAGGCATACAAGACTGTTGGTAGCAGAAATTATATCATGAGATATTATGACATATTGGCAATAAATTAGATTTGTAGTAGACTTGACTGATCTCTACACTATGACCATGCGCCTCATGATCATAGTGTGAGTATGAGGTCTGGTCAGACACCAGGCAGCTGTAATGTAATGAAGGTCGCATGCAGCACGTCTTTCGTTACTGCACAAAGCACGAGCAAAAACAACACAGTCACATACTTAACATAGCATTAACTTCAATTCAGTGACCCGGCAAGACTTAACGTTTTAATTACGCCAAACCATATACTTACTTATATGTACAGCGTCTTTAGAGAAGCATGGCAGAAAGAAACATTGGAAAAACAAAATTGACACCTATGGATGTCGTCATCATCAAGCGACGACGTTGAAACAGAGCGTCAGAAGGTTTGTTTGGAATTTTTTACACGGCAATCCGGGTGAGCGGAGTTTAAGCCTGACGCAGCGACAAATGCCGGAGAAACGCCGAAAATGTCTTCAATGATTAAGACAGGAAAAATAAATCGAGTGCGCCTCTCGATTCCGTACGGTTACACAAACACAACATCACCCTGCGCCCTTGTTGTCAAACGGTAGGAAGGCGTCTATGGGAACTAAGTTAATTTTGTGACAAGAAAATCGCTCGACATGATTAAGATAACATTTTGATGTAACTAATTCCTCCCGAAAGTAGGAATCTGTCGCGAATTAGTTGATGAGATTGATGTCAAGGAGACGTTTTACAGAACAAGGAGGTAAACTGACCATTAACAGGCTGTAGCTCCCAGCTAACTAACCGTTAGTTAACTGCCAATTTATAAATTAATTTGTCATTTGCAGTAGCAAACAGCCAAGCTTACCATACCTTCAAGGTAACTTGTGTAACGTGAATAATCCCAATTACATGCTCGATACATGATAAACTGGTAACACGTAGCTAGCTAGTCATTTAAACTTAGTACTTACTAAATAACATCTATAGAAAACCCAGTAATCACGGTACGTAACATTGCAGTATATTGTTACAATGTATGTCGACATTGTTTGCTCTAGCTAAATGTATGGTTCGTAGGGTTACTGCCTGAATATTTAACTAAAAATAGTGGTAATAACTCCACATTATGACACGAAGTAAAAAAAATGTAAACTTCTCCACGTCTTTCCACTATCTCTCTCCCTCTATCTCTCTCCCCACCTCCTTCAGAGCACACATGACGTCTGCGGCAGAGACGGTGGAAAATGCCTCCATCATGTCAGAGAGCATGGCCCACGAGGGAAACCGCTTATGGATAGGCAACATCGATCCCAAAATCACAGAGTGAGTCTCCAATCAGCTTCTGTTATTCTGTCTGTCTGTCTGTCTGTCTGTCTGTCTCTCTCTCTCTCTCTCTCTACTTACTAGCCCACTGATCTTGGCACTCTTTATTCAGCAAAGTCCAAAATTGTGGCTCTGTTGGTGAAAAGAGATGTTCATCTACTGCCAGTGTCAGTAACAGTCTTATCTATGCCACTAGATAAGAGCCCACTAGATCGCTGATGGACCCAAAGCATCATGTTGTCATTTATCACTGCACTTCATTTGGACAGCAGCACTGAAACAGTTCCTACGCAAAATTTCCAGCTTATTGCATCAATAATTTGTTGCATTAAAACGGTCAAAAGTCAGATTGGAACTGAAGCAGAGATCAAGCCTATTTCAGTGTGAAAGACAATGTCATCAACTCAGCTTGTCTACAAATACTTGTAGCATCCGGATAGTGTGATCACCTTAAGAGTGAGCAGTCATCTGCAATCCAGTCATCACATTTTGAAACATTGAAAGGTATCATAATCAAACACTAATCTATAATTCATTAAAAGGTCAACATCTCCAGACTCTCTCACACACACACACACACACACCAGCCAATTGAATGAAGAACAAGGCTAGTGTTTGATTTTAGCAGCAACAAGTGTTTGATTTGACACGGGTGCAAGGAAGTCCCTGTTATGAACCTCAGGCCTTGCCTCTTACCTTGCCTGGCTCTGCCTCATACAGAGGCAGTGCATTGTGTGTGCATGTATGATTGATTAACTGTGTGTGTGTGTGTGTGTGTGTGTGTGTGTGAGAGAGAGAGGCTGAGACTGAGCAGGCAAGGCTGGGTGTGTGAAAGAAAGGCAGCGAGGCGTGGAGACCTGCTCTGCTGAGGGGCAGCCATCATTCCTCACTCACCTGCCCTGTTTACTCTCTTTCTGTCAACCTGGAGCTGAGTGTGTGTGTGTGTGTATGTATGTCTGTGTGTAAGCACGTTTAAGTACACAATCATGTGTGAGTGTTTGGGGGGGGGGCGCAGTTGGTAGAAGGGTAGGCTTACACATTTTAGTGTGTCTCAATATACACAGCATTATATGTGCATAGGAGCACCCATGCCATCTTGGGTTTGTGCTTAGTGAGGTGTGTCTATTTGAGTGTCTGAATGTGTGCAACTTCAAATATGTGTGAGCACCCTTCAATATTATGTGATGAGAGAAGGTGGGTAATGGGGGTAAGGGGTGTGTTTGTGTGCCTGTGGGGGCTGCTGGAGAATGTATGGGCTGCAGCTCTGGTGGGCGTCTAGACAGGCGTTTCCTTCCCCTCTCCCTGCTCTGCTCTGCTTCTCTTTAAATAGCCCGGTACTTCACAGTATGGAGGGAAAACAAGAGAAATGCCCGTGGCCCCTGGTGCTGATTGGGAAGATTAATTAGCTCCTGGGTAGAATATGCAGTACTTGTGTTTGTCCAAGACTAGTAAGCCAGGCTCAGTAGAATACGTTTGAGAAGGAATGCACACCCAAAATGCAAGGTGCTGGTTATGAGTACATGAGGCCAGATCAGTAAAAGTCACACATCTTTTCTACATCTAAAATAAACAGTCAATGTACAGTTATTTATTCCACCAAAACGTTTTAGCTGCCCGGCTTCCTCTATTGCAGAGAATGTGTTGCTTTGCATGGAAGAGGCAGAGAGCAGAGGGAGAGAGTGAATGGAAGTGATAGATTGTTCTTTATAGATAGATAAATATATATATCAAATAGTCTATGGCAAAATAGATGAGTGATAATATTATTGTGTTTGTCCAAAGTGACCGCTGTCCTCACTGGGTGATCTGAGGTGTTCGATTCTGCATCGGTCAGGGCAAAGTATTAGAGTGATTATGATGTGATGAAATGTGTTGGACTGTTCTGGCGTGGCTGGCGATGAGTCCTGATCTCAATCCCATTGAGAACCAATGGCGAGACCTGAAATGTACAATTGGTCAAAGGAATCATTGAAGACCTGGAGCAGGTTGCAGTGGAAGAGTGGGAGAAACAGAAAGGTGCAGGAAGCTTATCATCATTGTCAAAGGCTGTGCAGCTAAGTATTAAGGGTTTTCAATTTTGAAGCCATAAAAGATTTTTTAAGTATTTGTATTCTTATTGTTTGATCAGGTGCTGTTAAATAAAACAGATGAACGTGTGAAGACTGAAAGTTGTTTCAATTTCCAATTACTTCATAATATATTGTACATTATCTGTATAAAATGCATCTTAACTATAGAAGTCTGATACATTTCTGTACATT
>CABFOQ010007624.1:4399-21957 GCA_900660455.1 Gephyroberyx darwinii
GCATTCAGGAGCATTCTCAGGAGTCTTTTCTTCATTTCATGTCCCAACTCCAAGTCCCAACTGTCCAAATGCATGTGAGGATAAGCTATAGGGTCAGGGAGAGAGGAGAGGTTAGGAATTGTAAAAATACCGTCTTAAAGAAAGGTTTACTGACAGGAGTATTTGTTGCACCTGTTGTCCAGATGCTTGCCGTCCTTGCTATTGGTTGCTTGTAATGTTGCTGATCCAGGAATTGAAGCTCATTCTACTGTTGCACTCATTGTAAGATGCTCTGGATGAAATGAGTAGTTAAATGCCTAAAGGTAAATGTTAAGTTGAGACTTGTGTCTCTTCTCTATCTGTGTCTGCTCCTGTAGACCTGTGTGCTGCAGCTCCAGTCGTAGGGCCCTGTAAAGGCGCCTTCCCGCGCTGGTACTACGACGGAGAGGCGGGGGAATGCAAACACTTCCTGTATGGAGGTTGCCAGGGCAACCACAACAACTTCCTTCAGGAGGCCGACTGCGTCAGTGAATGCATACAAAAAAGTGAGACCTTGCTTCTCATTACTCTCATGACTTAACAACAACTGTAACAACATGACACTGTTACAGTTTTTTACCATTAATGAGAACAACATTGTTTAGGTCCTGCTTTCAAGCCAGCATCCGTGGCTCCACCCATCACCAAACAGACTGAGATAGGTAAAGCTAGCATACATTACAGTAAAACTGAATGAAAGCTACAATGCTTCCTTTAAATATCAGTAAGGTTGCCTTAGCATTTCCAAATATAAGTCGGATGTGCATTTTTGTTGCAGCTGCTCCTAAAGCGCCCGCCTCACAGAGCCAACCGGAGAATGCCATCCCCATCTCCAAACCATTTCCAGTACTGGGAGGACATCCAGTCCCTGAGTCAGGTAATGTTCAAACATGGAAGGTTGACTACTAAGAATTCTGATTATCACACGGATTAGTCTATATGGCCTACTTCCTCCTGTAGGTGCCATTCTTCCATTGGCGCTTGGCCTGATCATCACCGCTCTGCTGCTGCTCATGATTAGCTGCCGTCTTCAACTTGTGCGCCACAAGATGAAGAAGGCCCGCCCCCTCACCACAGAGGAGTCCGATTACCTCATCAACGGCATGTACCTGTAGCCATTTGGCCGGAGGCGGCAAATACGGCGCATTCAAGAAACGCAGGATGTGGGAAGCTTCTGCCCTCCAGAGGGGGAGACACGGGTGTTGTCACCAGAGCCAGAGCTTTAAAAAAAAAAAAGTGCATTTCTTGTAATCCCGGTGTTTTTCTCTCATGCCTCAGGTTGGAAACTTCCCAGCTCCTTGTTGTTATGAATACTTCTATACACCCCCCATACATGTTCAGATATTTGACTTATTATTGTCTGATTCTGTATTCACGATGAAAGGCTTTACACTAAAGAGATGCTCCTGTCTTTTACATATATCAATTACTCTCCTCCCTTAAATGTTGGTTATTTTAATATCAAATATTTTGATTCTTATTTTCACTCATGTGGGTGTATTTTCATGACTAGTGCTGCACAGTAATATATTCCTGCCACTGAGTGGCACTCATGTTCTATATTTGTGCCATACATCGTTAAGCTTTTCCCAGATCACAACCTCAAAATGAAGAAAGTATTGTAATCTGTGTGTGTTTATGGTACACTCTCACTGTCATTAAGTGAATGGACCAATGGGTAGGTGACTTTTTTGTCCAATCTGGATGAAGTAATTCTTGTAGTTTGCCCCAGGCCAGGTGGAACACAAACCTTACTGCAGCCAAATTCTCTATCGCTTTCTTTAAGCATCCTGTGAAGGTATGCATAGATGTATTCCTCACCCTGCAATGTCTTTTATGTGAGATATTAAAGTTTATTACTGATCATTAGATCTCGCTGTGCTGTTTTTGGTTGTAGTCTGTACACTAAAAAAAAGAAACAATAACAAAAAGGCAGGCGAAAACATAAGCGTCTCTTTATTTTCATATGCCATTCCAGAAACTGTGAAAGCCAAATATCATCCAACACATGGATTACCCAAAATAAAATGTGCTTTTTTCCATTCCGTGTAGTTAAGAAAACTTCAGACATTCATTTGCTTTATAGTGTTGGTTTATTTTGGCAAAGCAGTGACTATCTCAGTTACGTATCAGTCACCAGAAGAGCCTGCACAGGATGTTAATGGGAAACCAGCGTCAGAAAGCGGCGTGTCACCAAGTAGAAAGCACAGCCCTGCATGTGCACGTGTGTCTGTGTTGTTAGTGCTCTGTTCTCCTTGGAGTGTACTGAGGCGTTTGCCAGTTATGTTCAATGCATTGCTTATTGTATGTGTCGTACAGCCTACAAGTGCTACACATCGAACAGGATGTGTGTGGGTTACATCAGCCATTGTGTCGCCTGTGTGTGTGTACCTACATATTACTGGCAGGGGAGAGGAGCTTGTATGTTAGCAGACAAGTCTGCAGTTAGATGATCAAGACACTGTAGCTAGGTGATTTATCTAAAAGGTTCAGCCTTTTCCTTGCTGCCCGGCATTCTTCCTACACTCAGCTTTGATGGTGCTGACATGTAATACTGTAGAAATGGTTGACTGCAATTCAGTTGATGAAACCACAAAAAAACCAAACCTAAAATCCAGCAATTAAAAAGAATACATAACCAAAAATGCAAAACCCCCTCTCCGCCTTTCTGTGCTCAACTTCAAGCAGTCATTTTTTTCCCCAGCCCCTCAGGGCTGCATCATCAGCATGATTCTCTAATCCAATGTTAGAGATTTAAAAACAAAACCAAAAAAAACATGTTATGCTTTGAGAGTTGTTGGAACCCCATCCTAGTTTTCTCCCGGTTCGAACTGAAAAGCGCAATAATGACCGTCGTCCTCTTCAAAGTTCATCCCTGTGAGAAACAGAAGTCGAATGTTACCAACAGTTGAGAAACGAAGAGCGCCATGCAAGTCACATAACCTGTCATGCAAACAGAAAGTCAGGCACAATCCCATGCAAACTGCTAAGACACCTCAATCACGACAAAATCCAAAGAATGTTAGTTGTCTTTGAATCTCGCACAGTAAAAATATCAAACAAGAACAGCAAAGGGTTTTTGAAAAGTAGTGGGGGGAAAAAATTGTTCTCCAATTTCCAGTGGATGTCAAAATTGACAAAACTGGCATGCTCTTAGTATCTTAGTAAAGTATCACAGCCAAATGCAAACCACCTAACATCAGTTACACTGTTCCTTTTTTTAGATGATTAATACTTAAATTTGTTCTGAAAGGAATATGTTGGTATGTTTATTAAGCCAATTTGGGACTATAGAGTTAAACTCGGATAGAAGAAACGTGCAGCCAGTTGGTGTGGTATGGGAGAAGCAAAAAATATCGACAAGCAGCAAACGCAGCCCTTGCGATCCATTGCCTGCTCCAAGCCACACCAGTTCACCTTTGCCACTGTGAGAAGGAGAGAGGGGGAGGGAAGGGAGAAGGAAGTCACTTCCACCTGGACCACTGCTTGTCTTTGTCTGTTAAAGGCACATATATCACCCCCATCAAGGGCTTCATTTTGGTGCTGCCGTCCTCCATCTTGTCGTACTGCTCCAGCATCTGGTTGCCTCCTGCCGGGCCAACGGGCAGGATCAGCCGGCCGCCTGGCTTCAACTGGTCCAGTAGCTGGGACAGAGAGAAGAGATACTCACCGGGTCAGTGGCGCGGTAACGCACTGGACCGCCATCTGCCATCATAATGTGTTCCAACTTTAAACGGGTTAGATTTTAGAGCTTCCCTAAGCTGATAGTGAACTGGGACAAAGTATTCACAGTGCTGCCGCGTGGAGACTCACTGCCTGGGGGACGGTGGGTGCCGCCGCGCCGACGTGGATGGCATCGTAAGGTGCCTCTTCCTCGAGGCCCATTCGCCCGTCTCCCACTGAAACACAAGCAGGCTATCACTCACGGGGTGCCGATCTCAAGGCCACGCCAGCCTCGCGCACCAAAACTGACAGGTGCTCAAGAGCTGCCCAACTGCAGAAAAGGTGCAATTTATTATTCAAACAATGTGCAGTTTCTAAAAGCGTTTGACTCTAGACTTGATGTAGAAAAGTTCTTGAGTCTGAGGTTCGTCTTAGTTGAATATATATTTATTACAAAAAGGATCTCATGAGAGGAAGAGGTGCACCCCGCTCATAGGCAGCGTACATTTCTTCAAAGAAAAGAGGGTTTTCACTGGTCAAGTCAAGGACGTCAGAAGGACGTGACAGAATGTGCTGACATTGGAACAGTTTGATACAAAAGGAGACAGAAGGATGGTTAAGACATCATATGTTGTGTCCTCGTTCAGAACATCCATAGATAAACAGACTTTCTGGAGCCACGATGACAAGGGCCTCTGGGAATGTGACATTACGGCCCAAAGATTACAGAGAGGAGACCATTCTACTCACACAGCATGAAACAGTATATTCTCAAGGGAGAGTCAGTACATCTGTAGTCCATATATGCACATGTATAGAAGTGTAAGTTAAATTTTCCACGACAAGACTAGAATAAAGGACACCTTACCTATTAGCTTCACTCGGCCCGATGTTATCAAACTGGGGTCATCTTTCTTCACATTGTTTATGGAGTCGTCTACCAGCTCTTTGATGTGATCGATTCCTATCACCTTCCCTTTGGGACCTACCTGTAAAGCATGGAACAAGGGATGGTGCTCAATTCGTAAAATAACAACAAGCACAAACACATTTTGATTATTTAGCGCTGATTAGTCGTCAATCAATCGATTAGAAGCGCCTCAAAGGAGAAACTGTATTTGTTTACCCGTCATGTGTGGCTCACCATTCGTGCAAAGCAAGCGGATAGGATTCCACTGCCGGAGCCCACGTCCAAAGCCTTGGCTCCCTCGTACAGCTGGTCATGTAGCAGCTCCAGGGCATAGGCATGCTGGGAGGACATCAACAAGAAAGCTGCATTACGACCCATCACTCCACAGACAAGACGGCCCACGCAGGACGTTTGCATGGTACGGCTAACTGCGTAGCATCCCCACCAGTCTATTTTTGTCCCTGTTAGCACTGGAAAGTTATCAGTTCTTATGATAACAGTCCAACACAAATACATGTTTAGATTTGTTTCACTGCACTAAAAATTATGTAGCTAGGTTTGGAACAGGGGGAAGAAAATGTGGCATGTTTCTCCCACTGGTCCCTGCTACTCTGTCTACAGAATGATGGAATGGGAACAAGCATTACAAAATTACTGGAAGTTGTGATTCACAGGATGTAGAAGGGTCATACCATGTGCGGGGCGCTGATGGTTGCTTGAAAGCCTTTTGGTTGAAAGAGAAGCATAGGTTAGGTTATCTCTCGGATTTTGGGTTGTATTTGCACTGTGCTGCAGTGTGTATGTGTGTGTGAGTGTGTAGAGAGATGAGCACACATACCTATTGACTGCGGCGAGTCCATGTAAGGATTACACCTAGAGAAATGGGCTCGGTCTGTGGCCAGCATGACTTCATAGACCTTGTCTGACTTAATAATCCCATTTTCTACAGATGCAAAAGAGATGGGGGTTTTTTTTTGTTACTAACACACAACAGAAATACATGACAAGCATTCGTGGACACACACGAATGTTAAGATAAGATAAGATAAGATAAGATAAGATGAAATTTAAATGATGATAATAATAATGATATTAATACAATGATCCCTGTGGGGAAACTGGGTCGCTGCAACAGCAAATAGTAATATACAAACAGAACATAAATGAGAAGAGATCAAATGCAGGGGTAGTAAAGATAACACTGACAATAACTACAACACTAAAATGTACTAAGTAGAAATACATAATTAATATATAATATATATACAAATATATTAATTATAGCATGTATGCAATGTGCAAAATAACAGCAGTGGAACGGGCAAAAGAAGAATGATTAAAAAATATGTACAATATTAAAAACATGAAACTGTAAGCAGCATGAAAATACATGAAACAAATAATAGTGGTATATTTTCATAAATATGAGAAGGAAAACATGAATTTATAAACATACAAACAGCATGTGCACAATGTTTAACGGGTCTACAGACAACCACACGTCTAGTGTCTAGGCTGGTTGACATGTGGTGGGAGAAACTAAAACGCTCCACAGACAGAAGCACCGGTGTCTTCAGATTAATCCTTCATAGCAGGTTCCGCTGACCGTTGGTGCCAACAGCAGGAAATGCCAACGACAGCCGGAGCTGCTCTCATTACCGGCTCCCCTCACCCTCAGAGGTATGTGCTACTTCAGGATACATTACAAATACCCCATACAGACTTCCAGATGGACACCTACTAGCGATTTCTGTAATGAGAATAACCCGTACCCATGGCTTTCTAACGTTTTTCTAGTGATAAGGCAATTTCTCTTATAACTCAATATTGACTTTGCAGGCTTACCCTGTTTTACAAACCTACATGTCTACAGTATTTCGTTTGTAATTTGGGGAGACATATATTCTCCTACCGACACACTGTTGGGTCCCAAACCAACAATGGATTTACTCCTTTAACAAATTAGTGTGCTACACCTAGAGTCTTGAGCTGATGGCGTGCAGATCGCTGGTCAAAAGACAGATTAGCATGCATCCTGAGTGTGACCTGCTTATGGCAATTTAGGGTCTGCTCTGTTGGAGTCTAAATGGGTCAGTGTCCAGTACAGTGTTTCCTGTGTGTTCATTTAGCAGTAGTGGACAATCAAGGTGAGAAAAATCACCATGCTAAAAAAATATAGAAGATAATGATGAAAAAAACCCCAACCTATTCTTGTACTGAAGCTAGAAACAAAAATGGATAGGACTAAATTCAGAGCTACCTCCCAGAATGCAGCTCTGCATAGTGACAGTTGGTCCGTCTCTCCTTATGCACAAGATCAATGATATCATGAAAGTATTTCCTTGCAAAATTACGTAATTAAGTGAAAAATACAAATCCGCAGAGAATTACAGAGCTTGCTTCTTTTTCATTCTCTTTTACAAGTGGAACATTCTTGGCCACTGTCCGCAACCCAAGGAGCTTTTGGCAAAACGCTTGCAACTGACATGAAGCGTCTGTTGCGATGCTTTGCTGGACTGCACCGAATATAAATAGGCCTTAGCCTACTAGGTACTTGCTGCTGGAATTGGACAAGCATACTCCTGCCTTTACCAATATTCAGAAGATTTTCTAGACCAGTGCTGTCCAGTCATGTGTCATGGAGGGCCAGGAGTCTGCAGGTTTTCACTGATTAGTTGGTCCCTCTCTGTTTGAAGGCTATACACTGAGCTCATTCAGTAACTGCTCTTAATTTGCATCCATCTTCCTATGAACAAGCACCTCTGCCTATGACACAGCATGCCGTCACCTCCAAAGTCTCACCAACACGGACTGAAAACTAGCTACCCGTTTCCAATTGCCAGTGTCAACTTAGCATCTTAAAAGTAAAGTGAACGGTACAGTGAGAGCTATCAATGAATGTGGGCAGGGCAGCTAGCAGCGCAGCTATCAATAGCTACAACGTCGAAATGGCGCACATATAGCTAACAGGTTAAGCTAACCTACCATAAAACTGTCGTTGCACCGACGCTCTGTAAACCTACACGTCGGACTAATTGAGTAACTCAACCCTTTCTTCGTTTTTGCAGCCTCTGCGGTATGGATCTGTTTCACAGCGTAAACGTGGTTTGGGAAAGGGGTGGAGAGAGGTAACGATAGGTCAACAAGATACCACTGTCTGACACTACATAGCTTAGCAACCAGCTAGTTAGCTAGCCTAACGCTGCTGCATTTAGCTCAGTCTGGCCAGCCTCTAAACACAATCGTCTTTGGCGAATGTCGGACCTCTAGTTGAACGCATTTGAGTTGAGCAACATTTGGACTTACTGCGCAGGTTGTTGACAAGCTCTGCGTGGCTGGCTCCACCAGATTTCCAGGCCATTATTAAACAGACTTTGCGGAGTAAGTAGACAGCAGCTGTCAGTGCCGCGCCTGCGCCAACTGTTTTACTGATGAAACTGACAACCTCCAGAACAGACGGAGCCGCGGATACGTCACGAGACATCCAAATACGGTTTACCACAAGGCTGCCTTTGTAACGCACATCCAGATATAATGACAGGTCATTTTCTCACAAATCGAAATTCATAAGGTAATGGGTTAAGCAAAGGTTAATTGGACAGGCAAATACCACCTTGCTAAGTGCATTATCAGATTTGCCGCAGTTTGACAGTGGCCACTAGGAGGAGTGCGAGACATGTAATTACGTTGTGGGGGAAAAAAGTCGGCTGTAGTGGTTGTTTGACTGTACAGCGCCACCGTACTTATGTAGTGACGGCGGGTTTCAGTTAGGTGATGCCTATGCACGCTAAGCTAATACTCAAAATACTTTGCTAAAGTACGAGAAATCGTGTCTGTTTCCCTTTCCATGGAGAGTGTAACTGCCAAATACGTGTCCCAGAAAATCAGCAAAACGAGATGGAGGCCAGTGTCGTCTTCCTCTTTGCAACAGCCAGACATCTTTGCCACCGGTTCGTGGGACAACGAGGTGAGCAGCTAACGTTAACGTTCATGTTAAACCAGGGTGAAGCTAGCCCTGTACGGAGATAACTCCGAATTATATTGAAAAATCTGTCGATGTAATGTAATTTAAGGTTAAAAGTGCTGCTTTGTGGGTCATCTGTATACTGAACATATTAATGACAATCTGTGCTTGATCTTTTCTCTTCATTATAATGACAAAAACTCCCAAGTTCAAACTCACTGGACTCAAGTTATATCTCTTGCAGGACAACAAGATTTCCATTTGGTCCATCGGGGATCATGGGGTTTCTGGCATGCAAGATGACTTTGAAGGCGACCCTCAACTATTGTGTGAACATAAGCATGATGGAGATGTTCTGGATCTTCAAGTAAGATGCTTATGGTGGACAACCAGCTAGTATACCTGCACATAATAGACAGAATTAACAGCAGTACATTAGGTTAGAATTCTTGTAACATGAAGTTGGTACCTGCTGCATTTATTTAACAATAAATGCAGACAACTCGTGGTTGTCCTGGTTGCATTGATGTAGAAAAATACGTTTATTGCACATTACATACTTAGATATGCTAATGTGGCTAACGCTCTTGAATCTAATAGTTTCTGGACCAAGACAGAATTGTCACAGCATCGTCAACTGGAGCAGTGACCATCTTCCGACATCACCAAAACAGTCAGGTACTTATTCGCTAACCTATAACCCCTTTCACACACTCACATACACACACACACACACACTGGGAATATTACAGTATACTGATCCAGAGCCATGCCGTCTACGACACTCTACACCACCCAATTACAGTATTTAATGTCACACTCGTGAGCTGAGGAGGTTTGGAATGACTGTAAAAATGACTGTGATGTTGTACATCGCTGAAACATTTTTCTGATATCAAACTCCATTGTAGCTGCTGGAAATATCTCAACGTGACGTCATATTCATCTGGTTTTGGTCAGTTATCCACAGGAATAAGAAAAATACAACACCAAACAATAAAACAGGCCCCCAAAATGCAAGGCCTATCATTACGTTGGATGTTGCCTTTAAACCCTTATTTAACAAGGAAACTTGACTAAAACATACAGCAACAGACAGGAGAATAGTTTCAAGGGAACTGAACTGTAATGTACTTGGAATGGATATTCCATACTTTTATTGTGATGGATAAACTCATTTCCTGTGCAGTGTTAAAGACAGACATCTTTCTCTTCACTGCAGACGATATCAGTTTCTCACCGCTGGGCGAGAGCACACCGTTACCCTTGTGACAATGCCCCCTGCACCGGAGTTGTATGTAACAGTCCTGAGATTGTCACAGTTGGTGAAGATGGGAGGATAATCCTCTTCAGAGCCGACCAGGAAGGAGTGATTCGAATCATAGGTGTGAGGGATTTCCACATTAAAATGTACAGTCACACATTGTTACAATTCTAAGCGTGTGATACTCTAGTGAAATGCTTTTAAGATATGATTTAACATTGCTCCTTTATTGTCAGACAATGCTGATAGCAGCACGATTCATGCCGCGACTTTCCTGAGGACAACAGAGATTCTAACCGTGAACTCAATCGGCCAACTCAAGCTGTGGGATTTCAGACAACAGAGCAATTCACCATCGCAGATTCTCTCCCTGTAAGATCTTCTCAGAAAATAATCATTTCGTAGATTTTGATGATAATCAATATTTTATAGGTTGTTCTCTCTTGCTTTCCAGGACTGGGGATCGAGTCCCTCTGCATTGCGTGGCCCGACACCCCAACCAACAGCACATTGTGGCCACGGGAGGCCAGGACGGCATGCTCTGTATCTGGGATGTGAGACAAGGCAGCACACCTTTTTCACTAATGGAGGCGCACTCTGCTGAAAGTAAGATGACGTGCAGACAGGGTCTTAATAAGGGTCATCCGCCACACTGGCCAGTAACACTTTAAGACGATGACAATTAAATGCCTTGGTTATAGACAGTTTTTGGTCTTTGCCTGTTGTTGTCTGTTGTGAGTGTGAGCCAATCAAATCAGAGCAAAATAATGACTATCAAACAGGCTCCTGATTGGCTGCTTGTTACGCCACACAAAGCAGTAGCATCTAAGCTTCAGTTTCTCAGCTTGTCTGGATGTTAACTAGCCTAACGTTAGTTGAAACTTAATGTTATTCTATGAAAGATCAATTATCTTGGCCCATATTCTATTTCTATTCTATCTATATATTTCTTTGGTTAACCAGCCCATGTCAGGTGAGAGAAAAAGTTAATTTCAGACATTAGTTGTGGGTCTTATTCTGAAAGGGTTTTTTTCTCCTTTTTTTTTTGCATATTTGTTGCTTTGTCTTCTAAGTTTGTCTTTGGTTTTTCCACATAGTGTGGGAGGTCCACTTCCACCCCACCAACCCAGACCACCTGTTTACGTGCTCTGAGGACGGCTCGCTGCTGCACTGGGAGACGTCCTCACATTCAGACATGCCCTCCTTCTTACAAGGTAAGTCGCATGTATGAGGAAAACATGATCCTCGCTGTCGTCTAAGACACGTTAGCGCCCTGCTTCTACACTGGTATCATACTGTATATTGTTTTTCACCAAGAAGCCGCTAGTTGCTGTTAAGAAACAAAATAGCAGTAAGATAGATTTTTCAGCTGATATCCTTTCTCTTCAGCCAGAGCAACTGTGCTACTAGCAAACCAGCTATCATGCTACAGACAACCAAAATCTAACAAGCTCACATATTAACATTTTAAACAATCAATATATCGGCAACCACGCTACTAGAAAACATCAGGTCTGCTAGCATACTACAAACTACGATAACATATCCACATGCTAAAAAATCAATATACCTTAATAATACAAATCACAATAATGATAATACTTATTACCAGAGTATTTTGTGTTGTTTGTTTACCAGGTGGCAGGAACACCAGCATGATGTCTCGCAGCGCCATGGCCCCAGCAGGTGGGAACCAGTCGCTCATCAGTGCCTGGCTCAGCGGAGACTCCGGCAAAGGCCGCCTGGAGACAACGCACATGCTTCCCAGCCAGACGCTGTCCGTCAATAGTTTGGACGTACTTGGACAATGCCTCGTCTGTGGGACTGACGGAGAAGCCATTTTTGTCAACCGACAGGTCCCAGTTTAGAGGAGTCGCTAAAGGAAAAATCCCCCCTCAGATACTCTTTAACTACTAAATATAATCAGTCTGTGATGTTTGATGCATCCAGGAGTTATTTTGTGATGAAGTGTAATTGACTTTTTTGGTGTACCCACTTTCCCTCAACCTGCCTAATCTACGTCAACTTCAGTTAATGATTTCCTACGTTTCCCAGAATGCCTCTCAACAACCCCCCCAGAGAGGAGGCGTGAACTTGTTTCATTCAGCTGTGGGTTACAAGTGTAGGTGGAGACAGCAATAGCAATAGCATACTAAGTTGTTGGTTTTTTTCCCAGTGGAGAATAAGCAACAGCGGAGAATGAATGGAAAACAATGCTGTATTGTGAAAAGCACTTGGGTTTCATGCTACTGATGGCAGACTGCTAAGATGGAAGCTATAGCTGCATTGCATTCTGGTCTATTAATGCTATTGGTGGAGAAATTGGTATCTCTTCTTCTACGATGGATTTCTCCCTGTATGGGGGAGATATCCACATTAACAAGAAAATACACCACTAAACAACAAAATGGCTCAGAAATTCAAGATACATCACCAGTAGCTGTTTTGACTATTTTAGGGTGCAATGCATCACTTAGATGTGTGAACTAATATTGAAAATGCAAGTTATCTGTTCTCCGTTGCAATCACAACAGTTATGTTTTATTATGTCTCCGCTGACAGGAGTCTCCAAAATATGTTTAGAAATATGCAGGTGACATGTCGGCTTTAATTGCGTATTTGTTTATTGTACAATATGGCATACACATTTTATTGACGTTTGTGGTGCCCTTCAAGCACGTCATGGATCTTCAGTCATGGCCTTGGGGTGGGACTCATCTCAATGTGGCTAAGGTTTTTGTAAATTGTTAAAAGCAGAATCATTCAAGTCGACAGTACTTTTTGTAAGGATGTCATTTAAAGCTATGTTTTGAAATAAAATGCCTTTGCAGAAATGTCTGTTCAGTTTGTGAACCAAGGCTTATCATGTTTAGTTAGTTAAAGCCAGTGAGTGATTTTTCTCTCAAATGTAGCTGCAGGCTGTAGGCAGGTCAAGCTGTTTTCTTAACATCCAGCCAGAGAGGATGCTCCAGTAACACAAGCCCTTTATTTTTATGGTAAATACTGTATCTTTGCTGTACTGCAGTCAACATATACCTACGACTTTACCTTTCACCTGTTTCAGACTGTGTCCTCTCTTTTCAGCCAAACCACCACTGCTGAACATGGCACCGTACAATCCCCTTTGCCAGTCCAATAGCTACAGGTTGAATGGACAGCAAGGAAGTGAAGGCTTACGGCAGAGACAAAAACACAGGCTACATCCGGGTAACCGTAAAGGCAACCTGTGTGAAACATTCCCAAATAATCCACAGTATCATTTCCGCACTTCCTTTCAAAGTAAAAGCTCACAAATGTCGGCGCAAAAAGAAAGGGGCAATCACACTAAATAAATGCTGTATGCAATCTCGGTAATTGGCGCCTTAGTCCAATAGGGGTGGGGAGGAATTCAATGTATATAGCAATCACTCCTACAATAACAAAACATTCCATCTCTCAATAATTGCAAATTTCCAGAATATGACTCTTACTTATTTATTTTCCAAGCGTCAGTTAACGACAGATGGATCTTTTGAATGCATTTCTCTCTTATCCTATTAAATTGATTTCATTAATTTTTCGTTAAAGAGGCACAATCAATAGTTTGTTCAGCCATACTAATAGCCCTAAGTGAATGTACATGCAATTTCAGCACATTATCAAGAGAAATATTGCCGCCTTTGGTAATTCTACGCTTCAAGCAACTAAGATATAGACAGTCAGGGCAAGTTTCATAGCGATAGGAAGATATGTCTGAGGTTTTTCTTTTTTTTTTTTAATTCGAAGCAAAAGCAAATCAAGCACACGTTTGGATGGTTTTAGAAGAAAATCTGTAGAATAAATTGAGCTGCATATGCGTGTATCATGTTCCATGACAATAGTATATACAGTGTGGATGATATAGCCTTTTAATTTTTGAATTTTTTAAATGTTGATCTTTATTAAGGAAATGTTAGATTTTCTCAAGAAAATGTGTGTGTTTGATTGGAATTGGTTGTGTTGGTCTATACAACCATAATAATGTTAATACTAACATTCTGCAAACATTACAACTTGTTTTAAGATTTAAAGTAATGATGGAGATGTAAAATAATGTAAACAGAAAAATTAATTAAAATTAGCTTGTATATATTTACCAAAATATAAAATTCAGTATATTCAGCCGTAAAAGAGCTACCATCTGAATTCTTGAATACTGTAATTCAAGGTGAAGGTGGCACTGAAGGTGCATTTTTAATCCAACTGCACTCTTATTCTCTCATTGTAAAACTAAGGGGGGAAAAACTGACCGGAAAAGTGTTGCGTTAATATTGTGTCTACCTTGACTGTTGCTATACTTGTCACTCAGAAATCCTAGGAATTCAACAAGGCTAGGAATCAGCTAGCTCGGCATAGTAGGGACATTTTAGCTTAAAAACCGCGTCTTTGTTACACAGATAGTTCAAGGGCGTATTGTTTTTTATTCAAAATAAGAAAAGTGTCAAGGAACGTGGCAGCTACAAACACTGGTAAGTTGTTCTACAGGGATAACTGTTAGCATTTATGTTAAGAGCTAGCAAGCTAATTCGAAACCTGTTGTTGAATTAGCTAAGTTAGCTAGCTAGGCTGCCTAGCAGCAAATGGATGCCTTTCAAACACAGGCCGCGGTGGCACTGGTGCGCCGTTTGAATGTATGTAAAATAAAAAATAAGATAGCCTCCCTTCGCAGCTTACGGTTTTCTAGGTGTTCAAAACATTTGGCCGCATAGTTACAAACAACTAAAGCATTTAATGTTGCCATCCTTGAATTGGCTCTCTTTGCGTGCACTGCTAACAAGGCTAGCAAGTGGATGAGGGTTTGTTTTGTTGCTTCTGATGCAGCGTTTAAGAATTAATATTCCTTAATCTGCAACTTTATTTACGCGATCCCTTCGCACACCAAGGTTACCTCACGTTAAATATGGGAGCAACTAAACCTAACTTTTTCAGTTAGCATTATGCGTTCATTCAGCATTAATTTAGCAACCTGATATGTTGCCCAATGCGAATCTGTCTATTGACAATCTTTAGCCTACGTATCAATTAATTTGTTACTTATTTCTACATCTCATTTGTCCACCCTGTTGGGTTAACGTGGCAAGTACTGAGTTGATTCAAGGTCCGTTTGAATGCTTGATCTTGATCGTGATCTTCTACACTTGTGTCAGCAGCATGCAGATGTGAAGTCAGACACCAGAGACCCTGACACCTGTCTCAGCCCCTGGTACCCACGCAGCACACCAGTACTGCGTGCCATCCTGTTCATCCCTTTAATCGTTAACATACATGTACTTACATGAAGAGAGGGGAGAAACCCGAAGGATACAGACAGATGAGACCCAAGACATTCCCCGCCAGCAACTACAGTGGCAACAGCCAACAAATGCTGCAGGAAATACGAGAGAGTCTCCGCAACTTGTCCAGACCCTCTGACCCACCGATGGGTGGTGCTGGAAAAATGCTGCCTGAAGATCCTAGGCAACAGGGGCGCTGTAGCAACCCCAAAAACCCCTACCATAAGGCCTTGCAGGAGATTCGCAAGTCCCTGATGCCTTTTGCCAATGAGCCCACCACTTCAGGCCGGACGATTGAGGTTAACAAACACATGCTGCTGGAGCTCCTGTCTGCTGGGTTTGAGGAGGTGAGACAGAAAGCATGCATACATGTTTTACCAAAGCTCTGTTTAGACTCTCTGTTGGTGTCAAGGATTGTTGAGGAATGTGATCCTATTCAAAACTCTGTTATAGAGTGATGAGTTGGCGCAGTGTTGAGGAGAGAATTATTTGAAATATGAAAAACATGCAAGGTGGAAGGACTAGCTTGAACAGATGACAAGTAGGTTCTCAGTTGACAATTGCCAGCTCTTTGTATTCCAGTTCATACCTGGCTTAAGCAAAAATGCTGTAGTGTTTAATTGAAACATGCCTGATGTTTTAAATGTTGAAAGGAAACATAACCAACCCTTTGAGAGACTATGTAGATGAAGATATGTGTTTTTCTAACATTTCATTAAAGCACATTCACATCTGGTCACACATTGATTGCCCTTTTCAGGTAAATGGTTAATATTGTTTCTTTAGGAAATGGTGATCCATGCACTGAAGCAGACCAAATGTCGCAGTACGGAGGCAGCTATAGAGTATATCAGTAAGATGAGCTACCAGGACCCGGTGAGGGAGCAGATGGCAGCTGCTGCCGCCCGCCCCGTTAATGCAGCCATGAAAGCCCCAGGTAGGTAAACCGTCCTCTGGGACCAACTGCTGGCTTTCCTCTCCTTTTATCCAGGCTTGTTCATTCAGCCTGGCCATTGTTGTCGTATTTGGGACGTTTGTTGAAGGAATGACAATACCCACTGACAAAGAGAATGAGACACTGCATCACTCAAGGCAAGGGAAGGCATTCTAGTACAGTTATAGAAATTTTTAGTTTTTACCATGTAATAAAAATGTGCCTTTCCTAACTGTAACAAAGGATCTATATTTATACATGGCTCATTTTCAGGTTTATTTGGTTCCACAAACCAAGCTCAGCAAAGCTTAAGCTAAGTTGCTGTGGCAACTTATGCTTTGAAATTAGCCTAGCCCGAGGCAGGCTAGTTATCAGGCTAAACCACAGTTGAAGCTTAATCGGTACTCCCGTAACACTGATCTGACTCAAACACAATGTTTTTCAACCAAAGTTCCGGCATCCTAATGTTCAACACTATTACCCTATACCACACTATCAGACATAAAATGTAACATTAATAGAAAATAAAAAATATAAAATGATGTCAGCTGTATCGGGGATACAGTCACGGTTCAGAGCGTTGTTAGGCAACCACATTTAACCATTTACCATGAGTGTCCAGCAAGACCTCAAGTGCCGTATCGCTTTTAGAAAACGGTTACAACTTATAGAAATAATTATTTCATGACATAGTATTATTTTATTTTCTAAATTATTTTTATTTAGCAAATTCATTGAAATAAGAAAGTATCTTGTGAATATGTCAAAATGTTTCCACAGTTGCTAGGAGATGCATTACCTGTTACTGTATTGGATTTACAGTCACTGTAGAACACGCTTTCAGCCAATCAATTTCCAGGATGGAAACAACCCGTTTAATAAAAATATAATAATGAGATGAAACGTTATTTAAAGCCTTTGCTACATGAATTATGGAATTATTATCTTTCCAAAGAGAGAGAACTTTCAGGGACAGATCAGACCCGCTGGTTTACCCGGACCAACATGTGTTTGAGTGGAATAGGTGAAAGCATTCATTAGATCTGCAGATTACTAATGCCATATATAGAAAACAGCACACACCACAGTAAAGCTCTCACAGTCCCACAGATTGTGTGCATTGTCTCCATTCTTTGCAACTGGTACATTTACAGTCTTGAGGTTTCATATATGGCATGGTTTCATGTATAATATTTTTAGCACAGCTTTTCAGTTCTTTAATATTGTTGGAAGAGATGATATTTAATTAGATCTATCAACATTGTTTTTAATACAATACTGAATCTCCGCTTTTCTAAACCTGCTTTGTGGAACAGGCCCCTGGTCAGTTTGGTGGAAAAAAAACACTATGCTGTGATATAATGGTCCAACCAAAGACTAGGTGTATTAGCACCTGCTGTTGGAATGAAAACCTGCATACCTTCGGCCCTCCGTGGCACATGGTTTCCCATCCCTGATCCAGTGCTTTTTGACTGTATTTTTTTTTGTTCTACAGGTGCTTCTCACATCCAGCA
>CABFOQ010007639.1:3594-49103 GCA_900660455.1 Gephyroberyx darwinii
GGGGGGGGGGGGGGCGATTCTCTCGGGGATGGCTTAACTTTCTGGGGGCACATAAATTATCTGACTGCTGCATTGGTTAAATGAAAAAAGGACATACTAAGTGCAGCACTACATTATTTTAGTAATTACTGTATTCTGAGGCAGCCAATATTCACTGTAACAGCTCCTTTAGAATAGCAACTTGACAAATAAAACTGCTCAGAACATAGGAGATTGCAAACAAAGATGCTGAAAATTTTTTACTACATTGATATAACAACAGCTAAATACAGTATTTTGCAGTTCATACATGATGCACAGACCCATAATGAAGATTTGACATTAGTATTGTTTAACCACGTACTAATGCCTATTGAGCTGACTACATTCCTACAAATGAACACTTCCTGATCAAAATAGTCTGACTAAGTTGTGTATTGTATTGGGCAAAGGGTGAATCAGCAGCAGCAGAGGTTTAGTAATCCACAGAAACAGAGAGAGAGATGGGAGACAGGAAAGTACGAACTGTGCTGCTGAGTACAGACACTTGGAGATAAGCACAGTTACAGAAAATGCAAACTAGATGAGTCACCACTCCTCCTCACACGTATCAGAACAACATATTTCAGGTAAGGTCAATACAATTACAGATAACAGTACAGTGCCAGAATTCAGAGCTGCACTAACTGTGTGATTGCGTTTCACTATCTCTTGCAGGTTTGCAATTCTGTTCAGTGCCCTATCCATAAGCCCTTCAAAGTTGGCCCTCATTTATTGTGCTATTGCTGAAACTGCTGCATATTTAAGGATTGACACGGTCTTCAGGCAGGCATGGTCTGATTCATGAAGCTTTCCGGATGTTAGCAAAAGAGCAAGCCAAGAGAGCACATTCACAACACCTACATTTCTGACTGTGTTCTGCGATAACACAACGCAGACTTTTGACTGGTCTCCGCTGAAATCCACAGGTGGAATGTAGGCTTCAAAACAAATCCATTAATAAATGTATTCTTGAATTACTCTGGGGCGCAGGCGCTTAATTCAGCCTGAGCCATTGGATATCCATGACAACAGTCATCCATGTAGCACTTTAGAAGGCTCTGACTGCGACTTGCAGACTTGCCATTTGAGTGTTCATACTGTGATAGCCTAGCACCTTGACAAAACAAGCAGACACATAGGGGTGAAAGCTTTAAATTCAAAATGTGCTACTGGAGAGACTCGTGTCTCCTGTGAAGCCATTATTTCATATCCTCCAGTTCCAGAGCCATAATGAGTCTCAGGGGAGTGCACAGTAATAAGCAGCCTCTTCCTCAAAACACAAAGGGAGACAGGAAAGACTAATAAAACGTAACTTGTTACAGTTGTCCTGCAAATCAATCACAAAACAAGTGAATGCAGGGGGCTTTGAATATAACACAATTCCTGATGTCAGAGTAGCTGTAGGAAATTAATTTAGCTATATACCTATCAGATGCACAGACTCATTTAACGTGAACTGCTAGTCAGGAAAGAGAAGATATGGAGGGAAAAATGTGATCATCCTTGACCAGTTAGATAATTAAATGTGCTTATAGTGGTCCCTATTGTGCACAGAGCTAAATGGCTGAATATATTAGATCAAGTAGATTCCATATTAAGCGCTGTCACATTAAATGAGAGAATAAAGAAACACATTGGGAGTTAGACTCTCAACTTAAAATGAAATCACCAATGCCAAGACAAATTCCTGTACATGGAATATTGATTTGTATTGTGAATACAGTGCCTCCTTTAGTACATTTAGTACAATCTTCACCAATATATTGATCAATAGTGAAAAGAGGACTGTCATTTTGGTGTCAAAGTGGTCAACTGTGTGTACTGCTGCGTTCTGTATAATAGTACTTCAGGAAAAACATAAAGGGAAAAGAAAACATGGGATAAAGCACCCAAGTCTGTACTCCATGGTAAGAACATGAAGAGTGCTCTTGCACCTTAAGAGCTGGTTAGATGAGTTGTGAAATTGTGCTGAACGTAGAGTAATGCAATTCATGATAACAGCATACAGCATGCCTCACAGGCGACTGCCATGGCAACAGACCGACCCAAGGTAGCAAGGGGCTAGATTTCATTTTGGTTCACACTGAGATGAGAAAATATGGATTTATCATGAACCAACATATCAAGCTATCAATTCTATCAATGTAAGCAGTTAATAATACAAGTTTTCAGGTTGTAACACAGGCAGGTGAACATCTGCATTTAGCATTATGCACAATAAGCAGCATTTATTCTATTTTTTAGCCATGCGACTGGTTTGTAATAGGGCTGGTAATGGCAGTCAAACCACTTTTGTTATTTCTGTGTATTTTCATTTGTTGTTGGTAATTTGTAACATAATACCTAAAGTATTACCAAAATTATTTTTAATATTATTTAATACAGTTTAAATATTTAGTTTGAACAGGTTCATGCAGTGAGGCAGATTAGATTATTTGATGGTCTGGAAAATCAATTGATCACACTGGCTGTGATCAATGTGATAAGACCTTAGCTGGACCCAGTAAAGGGATGTTTTCTATAAAACAAACTCCCTATAGTCAATACCATGACTTTCCCTTTGAAATCTTTTACCAGGATAGATAGGGATCAAAAAAGGAAGAAAAAAAGGTTTTGAACCATGAAACAACATATTTCATAAAGACACTGTTTAATGGTCTTATAACACTCGACAGCTTACTCACACCTTTTTAGGTTTTAGTGCAGAGCTGCAAAGGCATGCTTGAGACAATAGGTAGAACTCAGTTTGATCACATACATATAAAGCAGTAAGAGACTGCTGTACTGGGGTTGGCGGTTGTACTGGGCAGCTCTCAGATGTGAATGTTTGTGAATGTGAAGCAGGGCGTCACTGGCAATAGAGCAAGTGTGCTCAGTCAACCTTCCCTGGGTAAATAAAGGTCGAAATAAATAAGGTCAGTAAAATTCACATAAAAGACTTCTGGTATCAAGCTCTAAACAGGAAATTCAGATATCAGCAGTTCAGAAGGTTTTCAAAGCTGTACCACGCTGAGTCTGTTAACCCCGTATACATACATAGCAGAGGCGCGACCTCAGGTCTGTCCCTTGACCGCGGGCTATCATGATCTAACAGCTTCGCGTCTGTAAGTCCAGCATGTTCTGTGGCTGCTGACCGTGACAGTATTTGGAAATAAGCTTGTTGAAAAGCATATTTCTGATGTCAAAGCGCCGCTGCTGACATCAATATAGTAAGATTGGATTTTTTTTGGTTGTGTTTGAGTGCCACTGACCTACTATTCAAAGTGCTGTCAGCTCTGAATATTGAGATAGATGTGTAACGCATCACCTGCAGGTATATAATTGTAAGCATAATACTACATTTCATATAATAGCCTTATGTGAAGGGGTGGTTCTGGATTTATCATTCAACTACAAACTAAAGCTTTTTTTTTTTTAATATAATAGTATTGGCCATGGTTGTAATAGGGCAAATGAAAGGGACAATTCATGACAGAGCACATAATGTTCTCAGAGCAAACTAAGTGGGCTTAATGAAGAAAACAGGGAGCCAGTGCAAAGCTCAGAGGCACGCACCATCTCTCTGAGATTAATTTCATTAAGAAGAGTAATTCAAGACTGCAAGCCATCTCACGTCAAAGACACACCAGACAAACAACTGGGAAGTTTTTCATTGTAACATTCTCGTAAATTCTGCCAGGATTTATTTTTTTCCACGTGGAGTTTTAGGGTTCTGAGGCATTTTTGTGATGTTGTTTGTGAAATGATCTCCTCTTTATCTCCTCTCCCCCTGTTTTTGATTATAACACTTCCTTCTGTTTACCCATTTTGCCGATGTTGTTCAATTATTTGATTGTGATTAGAGCAACCAGGTTCTTTTCATATCTCTTTTCATTTTCTTTTCTTCTGTGAATTATCACTTAGTAGATATTGATAAGATACGACATAATTGTATCACATATGAGCAACATAGCATTTTTGGGAAACCCTTATTGACAAGAAATGGGCAGAATTATATTCTTCTTCAGTCTCTTCTTCTTTGGTGTGCTTCAAGGATGCCATATGCACTCAAAGCATAATATTCAGTCAACAATAATTTACAGTGCTACCATTGTGTTGTGAGGGAACATTTTGGTTCTCATTAACAAAATGGGGTGGTGTTAACCCCTGTCATAAATAGGGCATGTACAATAGGACAAATCGACAATTTGGCCTCCATATCAGTAATCCAGCCTTAGTCTCGGGTGGAGATAAACCCACCACCGCAGCCCATGAATGTAAATTACTTCAGCGCTGCAGCTCCATTTATGACTATGCAAGACAGACTACAGTCAAGGCAATGGCAGGTGAAATGACTTCTAGCACAGTTCTGTCTGTGTGATTAGTGGTGCATTGAACTGAGATCAAGGGGACTGAGAAGTTGCAGCTTTAAAGCTCTGTAAATGAGTTATCAGGTTCCCTGGGCAACATTTGGTGGGAATTAATAAATATTCTGAACATGTAGGAGGCAGAATCGATTTACACAGACACATATTCATTTGTGCTCCATTGTTGTGTTGCTGTATTTTAATGGAAAAAGCACTCATGTGCAAATGGAGGGTGCAAAATACTCAGTGTGTCCAAGCAACACCAATGCTAAAGAAATGCTTGTTTTGTAAAACTGACATCATAGTATATCTATCTGTTGTTCAATGTTAAGGAGTCATGAACATAAATTAAACTATCTTAACTTCACCTTACAGTAGTAGCCATCACTGATAGCTCTATAAATAGTTCCAGAAAATGCTATTATTTTCCTTAAGGTTGCACTTATCACAAATTCAAAAGAATAACCGCCTGAAGCAAAGTGAACCAGCCATGTGCTTTTTTTTCCTACTGCAAAAATTGTGTGAGGGAGTGGACCAAGGGATATGATCTTCCTCGTGGGGAGCTTTCATCATTTGGTACTAGACAAACAGAATTCAGTTCAACATGTTATTAGACATTGATCATCGTTATCATTATCACCTCCACCATCAGCAACAACAGCATCAATATTGTCATCATTGTGAAAGTATGGCTGTTTGTACTTTTGATTGTAATATGGTGACAGTAGAAGACCCTCTTTGTTGCTGTCTAAATGCTGTCTTTATTAAATACATGTTTGGAGGTCAAAAAGACTCCTGTCTATAAGTGCTATTAATTTAGACTATGTCACCACAACTTGTACAGGGTTATTTGACTTGACCTGGTCAGGAGCCCCCCCCCCCCAATCAATGACCCAAACACTCCTTGAACCAGTGGCTATCAACAGGAGGGTCAGGAACCTCTGGGTGATTTTGAGGTGATTTTTCATTTTTACAAGTTATAGGGGGAAAAAAGAAAATGTCTAGAAATTATTTATGTGAAAAATAAATTGCACTTTTGT
This sequence comes from Gephyroberyx darwinii, assembly GCA_900660455.1. Taxonomy (NCBI): domain Eukaryota; kingdom Metazoa; phylum Chordata; class Actinopteri; order Trachichthyiformes; family Trachichthyidae; genus Gephyroberyx; species Gephyroberyx darwinii. Next base: position 9,002 of record CABFOQ010007639.1, read on the forward strand.
TATATTTATGTTTCACATTTACAACCTTTCTATAGGCTTACTTTAATGTCTTTGTATGTCCCCCTGTTTTCCCCAACTCGTTCTGCTCTGTCTGAGTTCATATACAGTATGTCTGCTACACTCTGCTCAGTTCTCACTCGTACTGACACATTATTTTCATTTTAGCAAGTAGTAATGAAATCTAAGATCTAAAATGGAATTCATCACCTCTGAAAATGTAATTCATGGCCAGTTGAGAAGTTATTTAGCGAAGCATCTTAGCTTCTTTGTCTTCCCTCACGCTTCCCAATGTTGCCTCCCTTCCCCTTTCTCACACATAACTTGCAACCGCCGAGCTGAGAGTAGTACAATTCGGATGCATAAATGTATTTCTTAACTAAAAACGATCAGTGTAGTGATGTTGATTTAAGGACTAAATGTTCTCACCAGCTAAATACGGATGATAACTTCCATAACTGTTCCACAAATTCAGACTGGGTTGATACTGCAAGAGAAATTTGTGGATGGTGCATTTTATTATTTCCAATTGTGTTATTTCATGGGCAGTAGCTTAATAATATTGAAAACCAGTTGATAACCAGTGTTTTAATCTTAAATCTCCAGCTCCATAAGCCAGAGTGTATCAGTCTCATCTCAGACATAGCCATGTTTCACCCCCCTTGGCACCTGCTGTCATCTAGATGATACGATGAAAGCCTATTCACATCTTAAAGACTGAGCTTCAGCAAAATGTGGCGATGAATACTGATTTTACACATTTTGTGAGAAAGAGCCAGAAATGTAGCCCAGAGGGACTTGTCATGACCTGTCAAGACTTAAGAAAGGAGCATTAAATCCACCCTATCAGATTATGATAATCAACCTCTTGTTCACTAGCTGCAATCTATCATTGAGTCAGGTACCATTTACATACAGTATTAGTCATAGGTTACTCCTGGGCTCTTTCAGACCCAGAACAAGTCAATAACTATATATTAACAAAGGCCATTTCTCTGTCAGGAGTATAGCCATTCAACCATAACACCACCTAAACAATATTCTAAATTAGCAGTGTGAACAGTGGGATTGGTGTCCTAATTATGGTGATGAAATATCTCACAATCTAGTCTTAAAATCTGGTCAACCTTAAAATGATCATGAAAGTGTTTTAGGTGAAGTATCAGGATTACCATTATAAAGGAGATGGAAAGCAGCTTTGCAAAGAGAGCATTTCAGCTGTGGGAGGTAGATTTTTACACCTCATCAAAAAGTTTGTGCCACATTCGCTTCACTGCTTTTTAGAGTTTAGACCATCATGGAGGGTGGTCATGCATAAAAATCATCTGTCCAACGAAAACACTAATCTTCTGACCATGATGACTGCAAATGCAGTGGAAAAGGTGATGTTAAAATTGAAACAGCTTGCCCTTACCTAGGAACTGACAGGGGCTATAAAGTTCACTGCTTTGATAGCACTCCTGTTTTGACAACCTGGGGTCAAAAAAAGGAATATAGCCTTACTCTACGGTGCAGTGCATGGCCTCCAAGATTCAAAATTCAAGATTTTTGCAAGACAATGATGATATACACTACACCACAGGAAGTTACTAGAGGGATTACAAATCAAAGAGTTGAATGACGTTGGAAATCTAAATTATTATTGCCCCTTCACCCACCCATCCATTACAATACAAAAACAGTGTGAATGCTTTGCTTCCCAGCTGCATCGTGCCCCAGCCTTAATGGGATTCTTCCTTCATTTATTCAAGGTCAAAGCTCATCACACTCAGAGTCCTTTGCATTGTAAATCTTCCTCTCTACATTTTTGTGGGGGCATTTGAATAATTGAAAGTTTCCTGTAGTATGGCTCTAAATATCTGTATACTGACAATGAATAGTGATTCTCTGTTTTGAAAAGAACACAAACATACATACAGTTCTGGCCAAGATTATTGGCATCCTTGCATTTTATGCAGATATTGTATAATATCTTTCAATTCAAAATTGTACAGTGGCAATGGTCATGATTATTGGCACCCTTTTCTAATACTTAGTTGCACACCCTTTGGCAATGATGACTGCTTCCAAATGTGTCTTGTAGTTTCTCCCACTCTTCAATTGCAACCCACTCCAGTTTGAATGTTTGAAGGATTTCTTTGCCCAGCTGCACATTTCAGGTTCTCAATGGGATTGAGATTATGATTCATCACTGGCCACCCCAGAACAGTCCAACATTTTTCTCTTGAACCATTCCTGGCTGCTTTTGGATGTGTGTTTTGGATCATTTTCCTGCTGCAGGACCTCCACTGTATTGCATTGTAGGTAGGGTGTTCTTTTCTGTCTGTAAACAAAGGATTTAGGTTTGTCCAGGTGGGTCTTGGCAAAGATCAATCGGGCCTTCTTATGTTTCTCTTTCTGTGGCCGCCGACTGTAAAGCCCTTCTTGGTTCAGTGTCCTGCATATGGTACGGGCTGAAACCATTACCCCAAACCCCTCCAGGTCAGCCTTGAGATCTTTGGATGTCATGCAAGGTGTTTTTTCATTGGCTTGCACCAACCTTTGATGACATCTGAGACCATGTCCTGGGAGCATTTAACAATCCCTTGTGTGCAGGGAGAACATTTACAGAAGTCCAATTTATACCTAAAGAATGATGTCCTACCCTACCGATGCTTGCCATAGAGGATATCAGGCTATGCCATCATAAATCTACTGGTACATCGTGCAGGCATCACCAGTCACTAACCCACCTACTCTAGATATTACAGGGTTGCAAGTTTGAGTGTGCGAGAGTGGGCATGTCATTGGGGTTATCAAGTGGGCACCAGTGAGTTTAAAAGAGAATCTATTTCCTCCAACAAAATTGAGTTCAAATGTTCTAAAGGGTGCCCGTAATCATGGCCATGGACACTTTTTAATTTTGAAGCCATAAAAGATTTATTTGATCATGTGCGATAGATCATAGATAGATGAAAAACATCTGCACATCTGCACATTACCTGCATAAAATGCAAGACTGCCAATAATCTTGAACTGTATATTACAAAAGAATGGCTTACTAGATAAAGTCAACAAAATAAAAGCTTTTATCTTAAGTGCATATCTCGACTTCATGTTTTCTGATTAAGTTTTCCGATAAACAGTAGCTAGTTAATCTTTCCCATTAAAGCAGGTTATGAACTGAGGCACTCCATTAGTGGTTGAGCCTCAGTGTACACACTTAGTTGTGTGAGAATATTATCAGATACAAAGCCAAACACTCGGCTGGATAGGTATGGCATGCTGGCACCTGTCCAAATCCTGACAAACACATTTCTGCCCACTGAGAGCATAATGCAGTACGGTCTGGTAGTGCTTTACCCACTTCATCAAAACATACCACAGTGCTAGGATAGATGTCGGCCAGACTGTTCAAATCTCATAACAGCAATTCATGACCAGGTGAAAGGTCACAGTTTGTCAGACCTCCAGATCTGCCCAGTAAAAACTGAACATGCTGTATAAGAAATGAAAGGGTCTACCATATTGTATGATACTGCAAGCGTTTTCAATCAAGCAATGCAACAGCAATTAGCTTCCCATGCATGATTTGTTTCTCAACGCCAGCGAGCGTCGCTTGGAAACAAACATGTAAATGAAGACTCTCCCATTTTACAACATATGTGAAAAGAAATTGAATAGCAGTATTATCTTTATCTAAAGCAGAGAACAGCTTTGAATTGCAGAGTCCATCACAGCCTGGTCACCTGCAGGGATTTAATTCAGGGTTGATTAAAGATTCTACACTGATAAGAAATTGTACTTTTGAGAGTGGCTGGACAAAATGGAGAGATTGGCCTTGAGAAACATGTCTTTAAAAGTATTGAATTGAATAGAACTGAAACAGAAAAAAACAACATGATACACAACACACAACATGTCATTTAGTCTAATACTGAGTGTTAAAATCTTGTTTTGCTAAAACAAGTGAAAATGGGGTGAGATAATTTCATTTGTTTCCAATTCTTGCTTCAAGAGTTTTCTTGAATCACATGACATTATCTTGATACTAGACGAGTGATCAGAAATGATCTCAAATGACAAGTGAAATGATCTCACTCCATTGGCAGATATTTTCCCCTTGTTTTAGGGTAACAATGTTTTAACACTCAGTAGTAGACTAAATGACTTGTTAAGATGGATATTTTTGCAGTGTACCAATCACTAGGCTCCATGTATTTTTTGGCAGATGTATTCTTTTCTAAATAACATAAAGTGCAACCCAATCCAACCCCAGGAGAGTTTATAGTGCATCCATAAAATCACTCAAATAAAATAATGGTTATGAAACAGCCTACTCAAGCTTGTCTTTCTCTGTTTGATGGTAGCAAGAGTGCATAACATTGCAGGACAGAAAGGACTGTAGAGACGCTAGAATACCACTGAATGAATACCACTTTTTTACTTACTTATTTTACATGATGGTCATTTGATCGTGGCACTGATTTAAACCTTAAAAGGGAACTGCAAGAACAAATTACTGTTCATCTGAGTGCTCATGAGATTTGTCAAACAGTGCCTTGGGGTCTGCTTCTTTTTAGGTAGGTAAAAATAATACACTGATCGTGAATCACTCACTCACAAAGGCCTATCGGTTAGAATTGCCACTCCCTCTGTGTAAGTGCCACTTCTTACAATATACATTTTGAGGCAGCTGCAGTGGTCTGTGTATGATCTTTACAAGGGCAGTTGTCACAAAGAGGTCTCTGCCTTAACTGTGGATCTGTCTATTTAAATGTACTTTTCGATTCAATACTGCATCAACATGTAGTGGTCCTGCGTTATCAACCATGTGCAATGACAGTTTATATATTTGAACCATTTGGTTGAGCATTCGTTAACACATGATCAAGAAAAAAATCATTTTTTTTGCGTCCAGTGGGAGAACTTCATTCATATGGTGAATGAAAAGCTGAGCTTGGTTGGATGGACGACCAAATGGAGTGTGGAATAAATCAAAGGCCAGAGTAAGAATTCTACTGAGTGATAACTCACTACCAGATGACTCTTCTGCAATCTCTGAATGAAAAAAAATCTTTATAGGATATCAGCAGTTTTGTTTCGGCAGTTGAAATACACAACAAACATCTCTGTGTGTCTGCTGATTAATTAACAATAACTCAAACATATGTAACACATATTTCAGAGCAGTGTCAATGAATATTTGAATGCTTGGAATAAACACAGGACAGAGATACTCTCTTTTCTCAGATTTGTCAAAACAAATACCGATGTGCATGCTTAGCGTAAACCGTCACGTTTGGTGAGATAATGACACCTCATGGAGAAAGTATTTTCAAGCTTTAATGATTCCTTAAGATGTGGTAAATGTACTGAACAATTCCTCTTGAAAGCCAAATGGTCTCAGGAGGTGACTGAGCCTTCCAGTAATGACCTGACTCGAAACACAGCAACTCAGTGACTGAACAACAATACCTCTTACACAAGAATTTAAAACACTTCAAAAATATATTATGTTTCATGTACTTCCACCTTGTCTTAGCACAACACGAGCATCAAGCTTTGATTACACAATAATGTACAACAACTATGATAGCTTTTTGTGAGCACTGAAGGTCTAGAACAAAACCACAGCTTTAACTTTGGTCTATACTAAGCGAATTAACCCTGAAATATCTGATTCAAATAAATTGCTTAAACCACAACTAAACTCAATAACTAAAACAGTCTGGGCTTTCCATGTGAACATGAAAGAAAGAGGGGGCAGACTGTCAAGTCTGGCAAAGGAATAGAACATCACACCTTCAGAATTACAGTAAGTGAAGTGACAAGACTGAAGCATGGAGGCATTGATACTTACAGTGGTGAAGTTCCACGGGAAGCAGTCCTCTCCTCGGAAGGTGCACTGCAGTAGCATGTCACCGATATCGTGACCTGTGCGGTTATAGAAATCAGTCATGTTGAACAGCTTGGGCTTGAAGTTCTGGAAGTTTGCTTTATCCTTAAGGGCAGCCAGAACCTCAGGCTCAGCCAAGTGTGGGTTGGCTATTTGGTAGTTATTGTTGAGGAGGGCCAGAAGCTCCCCCACATGATAGAGGTCATTCCTTGTGATTTTGGAGAAGCGGAACTCGTTGAGGTTACAGAAGGTGACTGCTGGGAAGGTGAGGTTTGGCGCCGCCACCTCGTCCAGCTTGGTGACGTGAGGATAGTCAAAGTAGTACGACACTCGATCCATGCACACCAGCAACAACAAGCCTAGTGAGCCCAGAAAGGAAAGACTCCAGAGGAACCGACGAAATGTCATGTGCCCATAGGCAAATATGTGGCTCATGCCATGTAGGGTGGATATGTTGGCGAAGGCTTGCAGGTTGGAGGGCCTGATGCTTTCGATGCTTTCCTCTGAGCCTCCTTTCATGGCTGTAGATGATACTGTCGCCCTGACAAGAACTTCAGGTTAGAGACTTTGCTTAGCAACAGCAATAGCAATAGCAGAAACCAGCCGTCAGTGTTGGTTTGGCACAGCTGCTTCTTTATTCCCCCAAGAAGTGGCAATCGTCTAAATAAATAGCTATCTTAAAATGGCTGTCAGTCTCTGTAACAATTTTCCTTTCATCACAATTTACCTTACAGTGGTTGTCAGCTGTTCTTGTAGTCCCAGGTCCCCCCTTCTTTCAGGCTCTTCTTCTATTATCTCCAAAGCTGTCTCTCTCACTCCCTGCTCAGCTGTCCTTTGTAGCAGAACCAAACACAATGACAGCTCCAGAAACACCCACTTCTACCAAAAGGCAATGCCTCCTGAATCCTGAGTGGTGTGAAAAGGAACAATGAAAAGAACAAACAGAGAAAATAGTGGACCTAGAAAGAGAGACGAGGGATGGGGGGCTGCAATGAAAAGGGCTAGCGTTTGGAGAGAGGGGCTAAGCCTCAGCAGTCAATGGGACCCTTCCTCCTCCAATCGGAGAGAATGCCTCTACATCGCTGTGATAATGGGATGCAATGGTTTTGTGAATGGAGGTAATAAAGACAGAAATGGCTCACTGGTCCCTCGCTGCTACCTTCCTTTTTCTCTCGTGTCTCTTTTGCCCGTCTCTTTTCTTCCAGAATGAAAATCGGGGGGTCAAAGACCTCCGACCAACCAACCACTGTGCTTGACAACACAGTATGTGTTCGCAGCTTCCGCGGGTTCCACTTGCTTGCTTGCTCTGATCCACAGTTAATAAGGAAGACCACCTCTTGATGCTTTACGGCCACCCCCAGCAGCCTAACCACTAAAGCCGCTTCGACACCTCCAGCTTTAGTCCCGTTAACATACAAATTTATATTCTGCCGTCTAGAGCCTTTCACTCTCTTTTGCAAGCTGGCTTCCTCTCTCTCACACCACTCCCCCCCTCTATGGCTCTCTCTCTCTCTCTCTCTCTCTCTCTCTCTCTCTCTCTCTTCCTCTTTAGTAGTCAGGATCCATCCCACTGCTGAATGGCTGCTTTGCCTGTGTGTCTGTGCTCACAGGGGAAGTCTCTCAATCTGGACACCACCTTCACAGTGTTATTATTCTCTAATACCCGCTACCAGCCTGTTCCATCAGTATGTTTGCTCTCATGCAATCTACAAGAATGCCACAGGTTGCATGTTATTGTATTTCCTACCATCATTACAGCTAAATGCGGTGAAAATGGAGTTCCAGAATAAAAATAAATACATTTTATCCTTTTCATAACAAAGCAAGCAAAGAAATGAACCAAACACTCGGTTCAATGATTTATTGATTATAATTTACAGTTGATTAATCATTGATCATCATCTGATTAGATTCCTTATCTATGTTAGGCTATATAAAAGAATATAAGGGAAGAATAAGATTTATGAGACCTTTATGTAGTGCCCTGTCTTGTGATAGCATGGGTAATAAACTTCTATTTCATTTCTTTCCAGTTTAAAGAGAGGGACTAATCATAGTAGCCTCTCACCCGTCTGATCACCGTAGGAGTCCCTGGACATACTGAATGTGTCGACATGTGTGACAACATGAGCGCTTCAGGCTTGACCAGTTATGGATTGAGTGTCTTTATTGGGGTTAAAAGTTCACCACATCATTCTGAGATAGCCTTTCATTTCTCTTAAAAGCAAACAAAAGTCTCATTGGCTACCCCAGGATGTCTCATTATCATAACAATAGGTGAATTGCCAAAGATATGACCACAACCCTGGAGGATTTAATCAATAGTCTGTCCTAGTAACCAAGCACAGAGAGCCTAGCAACCATTACCCACAACACTACAGCAGCATGCAACTGAGATAAAACTAAAAATACCATTTCATCCATCAACTTCTCAGAGAAAAGCAATGTCTAACACATATTGTCATTGTTGAAATGCAATCTGAAAAATGCTTACTGAAGGAGATGCAACATGATGCCTGAAGGGATAGACTATTGTGGTTTTATGTCCACATATCACGATGCTGGGAATGTTAAGATTTACAGAACAGGTCTTCGAAAACAATTTTTGAGGTTTTGCAATTTCAAAACTACAAGACAGCAGCCCTTTTTGCCTCTTCCATCCACCGGCAGTACACACTCTGTCACCAAAATCAAGACACGATTTTGCCAACTTGGTAAACAACATAACACCTTAAACATATTGTCAGAATTCACTGTCCTTGTTAATGATGTTGAATTGATTAAAAACAAATCCTGCTGAATTTACAAATGGTCTATTCTAGACTCGAGGGACTGTCCTTGAGTCTAGAAACCCATCCTGCTTTAAATGTATTAAATTCAGTCCCACCCCTGTGTGTCTGCAGTCATGTCCAATAATGATAAATGTGCAAAAAAAAAACACTGCGGTGATGGATGATGTTTTGCCCATTCAACATATGAGACCTTAGCTGGGATTTGATATATCTTCATTTACAGACATATTCCATTTTAAAATCAGGTTGGTGACAAACACATAACACTCCTTCAGTAAGGAATGACATTTGAGCAATGACAATTACAGCCTGAAATAGATGTTTGGAGAAATGGTTCTGCTCTTTATGGTACTCTATGGTACTCTGCTCATACTTGGTACTATGGATGATCCTACAGACGCCATTGTTGCTGAGTTTTTTCCTTGTTCTCATTGAGGGTCAAAGGTTGGGGTTGTCAATTTCATTTCGTTTTCATTAATTGCTTTCAGTTTTAGTTTCACAATGTGGGTGTTTGTGAAGCCCTATGAGACTGTAGCAGTGATTAAGGGCTATATAAAGAAACTGGATTTGACTAAATAAGCAAGCATGGAGCACTACAACATACCCCATGGATACATTCTGCTGGAACCAAGCTAGGTGGGACCTGTCTTTGTACTGGCTGAAAAGTAAAGCAGGAGAAACAGCCAGTGAGTTATCTAGTTGTCTAGTTAGCAGCCTAGCTTGAGGGAGTCTGCTGACCTGACCTGCTGTGCACATGACTTCAAGTGTCTCGCCAGAACTAGCCTCATGAATTTCTCTACTACACTACTATAACTGAGGAATAAAAAATGTGACAGTTGATAGTATAAAACAGTTTGTGATCTATCATTTGTAAAACAAATGCATGCAACCAAACGTGTATCCAAACCATGATAAATATTCAATATTAGATGATAATGTTTTTTGTCATCACTGTTGCATAAATCACATTTTCAGTAACAGAAAGCAAATGGCTCGCTCTTTGCTCTGCATCTATTTGTGTTCTCTTTACATTTTTGGTAATGATATCTTGTGTAGAGATTACCAAACTTAAATTCCAAACTGGTTTTGTTGTAGCAGGCATGCCTGTTATTTCAGATTGCAGGATGAAAGTGGTGGACTTCCCGACAGTAATTGGCTTTCAAGTGGATGGTAGAATGTGCAGCATAATGCAGTGAATATTAATAAGGAGGGAAAATATTTGAGGCACTCTCTCCTAAGCACTGAATAAACGTTTCTCTTTTCTGCGTCTTTAAATGAAACTCTTCCGATCAACACTCAAAATAATCTCAGTGCTGAAACACTTTCAAACTTGGATTGGCTATGGTCTTTTTCCACATAACGCAGTGTGATGAATGTGATGTATACAGTATATAATGTCAGCTAGTCCAAAGAAATGTGTCAATGCATGTTACTGTCAATTCAACATTCAGAACAACTGGGAGAGAAGCTTTAAGCAAATGCTGAACCTGGTGTTGAAGTTAAATAATTTATTTAATAATAAGTTAAAAAGATTTATTTGACATTGTAAAGATGCAAAAACGTGTATTGGCTGGTTCACCCTGATACAATCTAGACAAGAGTGAGGAGCTTCTGTTTGCTAAATCACAATTTCAGGTCTTGTTTGACACAGTTGTGATAAAAGGTTTGTGAACCCTGGTGAATTACCTGCATTCCTGTATAAATGGCTTTTAAAATATGGTCTGATGTTTATCAAAGTCACAAAAATAGTACATAATATGATTTAACAAATAACACACAAAAATTTGTACTTTTACACGTTTTTATTGAACATATTGTTCAAACGTTAACAGCTTGGATTGGAAAAAGGATGTGAATCATGAGATTTAACTGGTGGAACCTCTTAGCAGCAATAACCTCAACCGAACATTTCCTGTAGTTGCTGATCAGACCTGCACAACAGTTAGGAGGTATTTTGGACTATTCCTCCTTACAGAACTGTTTCAGTTCATCGATATATTTGGGATGTCTTGGATGAACGGCTTGCTTCAGGTCATGCCACAACATTTCAATAGGATTAAGGTCAGAACTCTGACTTGGCCATTCCAAAATTTTGTTTTTTTTCTGTTCAAGCCATTCTGTTGTAGATTTGCTTTTGAGTTTGGGGTCATTGCCATGCTGCATGACCCAACCTCTGTTGAGCTTCAGATCACGGAGATACCCTGATATTCTCCTGTAGAATTTCCTAATACAATTTGGATTTCAATGTTCCCTCAGCGATTGAAGCCGTCCAGACCATGAGGCAGCAAAGCAGCCCCAAACCATGATCCTCCCTCCACCATGCTTCATGATTGGATTGAGGTTTTGCTTTTGATATGCAGTGTTTTTTCTCCTCCAAACACAGTGTTGCGTCCTTTTGCCAAAAAGGGCATTTTTTGTCTCTGCCCACAGATCATTGTTCACTGTTCATTATTGTCCAGTAGCTTTGGGGAACATCGAGGTGGTCTTTGGCAAACTTGAGACGGGCAGCAATGTTTTTTGTGGCGAGCAGTGCTTGGTATTCTTCCACGAACACCACTTTTGTTTAATGTTTTTATAATGGAGTCGTGGACACAGATGTTGGAAAGTTCAAGAGATGCCAGCAGATCTTTAGCTGTTACCTTAGGGTTCTTTGGCACCTCCTTGACCATTATGCAGCGTACGCTTGCCGTGATCTTTGCTGAACGCCCACGCCTAGTAAAAGCAGCAATGGCACTGAATTTTCTCCATTTGTATACAATCTGTTTGACTGTAGACTGATAGAGGCCCAAGTCTTTGGAAATGCTTTTGCAGCCATTTTCCAGCCTTATGACCCTCAATAATTCTACTCCGACGGTCCACTGAAATTTCTTTTGACCGGGGCATATTCCAGTTCAACAGACTCTGTTGGTAACCAAACTTTGTGGGGTTTTTATATGACAGGACATCTCGCACCCCGCTCACACCTGAATGTCATCTCATTGATTGTATTACCTGACTTCAATTACCCTCTTTTACAGAAGCCATTATCGTAGATGTTCACATAATATTTTCAAGCTCAGGCTGTTAAAGTTTGAACAACATGTTCAATAAAAACATGTTAATGTAAATCACATTATGTTTATCTATTGTTATGACTTAGATGAAGATCAGACCCTATTTTCGGGGCTATTCGTGCAGGTAATTCAAGTTCACAAACCCTTTTCTTGCAACTGTATGTGTGTCTAGCAAATACAGTATTATATATATGGGATACCCTAGAGATTGTGATCATAATCTATATTGTACCCATGTAATCTATATATACATTTAGCGTAATATTTACCTCTATGTATTTCACACCCAAGAAAAGGTCTCACCCATCAATTTACAAAAGCCAAATGTGGGACAATGCACCTTGAAATGTTAAGCATGTCCAGAAAATATGATCAAATACGATCAAAGGCTAATCTAGGGAATGCTAACTGGCACCATGTAGCCTAACAAATGAAAGTGAGAGAACAACTGAAGTATTGCCACTTCTACTGGGAGATGGGAGATGTCTCCTAGTGTTTAGGGCAACGGGTCCCTAATACATATTCACAAATGATGTGATTCATACTGTTGGTCGCTGCACTGTAGATATGTCTACTGTCAACAAAGACATTATGCAAAAGCTTTGGCAAGAGACTATACTATTCTTCATCTCTAAACAGACATTTAACCGGAGTTGATGGGTAAACATTTTTATTCAGTGACAACAGTACAGCAGCACTGGCCCTATTATCATGTGAATCATGATGAACGATGTAGTGCGGCAAGGCCACATTCAGTAATATACTATCACTCTCGGCAGTTAAGTGCAAATCCTTATGACAAGGAAACCACCATGATATGATACAGGGGCAATAAGAAATTCATGGTGATGCCCAAGTTACTGAGATTTGGCAACCACCTCAGAGGGCAGATTACACGTTAGAAACTGGTTCTGGCAGATAACCTTTTGAAACAGTATAGCAGCTGAAATTTCAGAGCACTTACATCAAAATGTGAAAGGAAAAACTAACTGACTACAATTTGAATTACAGTGAAACAGATGAGACTGAGGTGGACAGGCATGATTCTTGATAACTATCCCACCCTCCAAGCACTTTACCTCATATTTTTCCCACAAGAAAAGGTCCGCCTACTTTACAAAAGGACACTTGCTACTGCAATTCAACTTAATAAATTCAATTCAAATGCAATTAAAAAATAAACTTAATAAATGAAAGATAACTACAATAGTTTTGATGTGTGTAGTCTATCAGTGATATAAAAAAAAGCATTGTCAAGTAAAGTAGTCCTTAGCAACAGTAGTTAGGGTATGCAATGAATGTATCACTGTTTTCACCTACACAGTGTCACAGACTTTTTGCACTGTAAGATAAACTGAAAAACGTTAACTATTTAGGGTTTTTAATTCAGAGCTCAATGAGTGACAAACAGGAGCAGCCAAAGAAAATAAACATCTTGCCAATTAAAAAATTTGGCAAACGTTTAACAATTGTTTGAGTGAAGATATGGTCAGAGCAACACAGACTGGAATATTTGTATAGAAGAGTGTAAGACAACAACACATGTGTTTGTTGGCAACCACAAAGTAATCACTACAGCTATCAAGCTAAGCTTTGTTTAATAAGCCACACACCCTACAGGAATAGCAAACATTTTAGTGAAAGGAAACATTATTCACACCCTAAAGCAATATGTTGATATGAAAGGCTGTTAAAAACAGAACCGCCAGCATTTTTTTTCTGTTGATCTGTGATCAGACAAGCATAGGGAGGTAGTAGATGTGCACAAGCACTCACCTTTTTCATTTTCTCTTCACAAATAAAGCAACCAAGTAGCAGGAATCTGGTAGACAACAGAGAAAGAGATGGCCTTCACAATAAAGTCAACCAATCACTGCTATTCAATGCATGTGGTAGATGCTGACAGTGACCTTGCATAAATGTCTAAAAAAAGGACCTGTTCATCTGTATTCTCTGCTGCTCAGTAAGTGTTGTGTGCTTGTGGAGGGGGAAAAAAAGAGAACAATTAGAAGGGAGCACGAGGTGCAGGACCCTGGTTGTGCATGGCAATGTACTGTGAAGAGGCTCGAGTAGCGAGGATGGAGAGGAGCTGTGCAGCTAATTAGGGATGGTAATGGTAGCAGAGGTATTACCTTTACCAAAATACAGGAATGAAATAAAAGCAGATGTTCTTTAGAATCAGGATCTTCCCAAAGGTGTTTCGGTGAAGAAAATCTAAGCATATCAGAGGGTCAGTGAAGGGTAAAAGGAAAAGGTTGTGAGGTCGAGGAGGGAGATAAATAATATAGACGTGTTCTGTGCTGTGCATTGAAATATTTTATTTTGTTTAGGGTGAATGTGTATTATATGTTAAGACCACAGCTGAGCAGATAAGTAGGTTTGTATTTGTGTGGGTAAAATTGGTTTGTGTGGACTATGATGTTGTGTATGTATTTATACAGGACAACTAAATACTTGATGACATGTGATGTTGCACTTGCTATCTCATATTCACTAATCATCTATCATAATGCAGGTTATCAATTAGTAGATCAATTCCTGATAAAAAATCCCCATAAGAATGACATTGCTACAGCATGTGTGACCCGAGGAATAAACATATAAGCATTGGTATGATCCCAACAAATGAGTATGACAAAGTGCATTAGAGATGTGCTTCTATGATGCACGGTATAATTCATGTTCAGTTCTGCGATGACTTGGATTTCATCAATCAAATAGATAAAACTGCTTTGACACAGGAGCTAGGAAATACATCACAACATACACATTAGACATAACAGATAAATCTTTGTACTGTATCATTGGCTTATACTTATAAGGCGATATTTCAGGACCAGGAATATATATATATATATATACTGTATATATATATATACAAAGTATATCCCACATATAAACCTATATGGGGTCTGCGACTGCTTCTGTGGAGCCACACATTACACATAAGCATGCCACTATGTCCCACAGCAATATTCCCCAGGAAAGACAAATTTTCTCTAATTTGGATTTGAAAATATCAACTGTATCATGAAACTCAGTAGAGATTTGTGTGTTTTGTATACTCATATTTGGTTCTAAGGAGTGTTTTGAATACACTGAATCCTATAAATCTTTAATGCTGCCCTTCTTTACAGTAACACTTGAGAGCCAATTTGAAGGTATAGCTTTTCACCTAAAAGGGAAAAAACATTACCAACCATATTAACCATAGGAGCAAATATACACCTTTATCAGAATAATTTTGCTCCCAATCATTGGCATCAGAGTAAAAGGCTCTTCTATGTTGAGGGCTATAGAATCTTGTTCTTGTGATAAAAGCAGCATTGATCTGACAATAATCTATTTTAAGAAAGTTGTCAAAATCCAACCGTTTTAAGTATCTAGCTAACAAGTCAAATACCACATCAGCACAGTCAGACACACAATAAGACCAGCTCGATCTGAAAACATTTCTATTGACTACATAAATTGCTAAGAAGTATTATATCCATGAGTGTATCAGTCAATCTTAAATACTATGCCATGTAAGCTCCAGTGTGGAGCTTAAACATACTGCAGGTGCGACCCAAGAGGCCATTCTCTTGTAAATACCATCATGTTTTATTTATTTATTTACTCCTAAAATAAATGTAAAGGAGCTGCATAGTCGAGTGTCGTTGCCCGTGCATAAAACTAGTACAAGCGCGACACCCAGTGTACGTTATCGTTATGTGCAACTGACGTGCCTCTAAACATGTGAGGCAAAAGTTTTCATTATTAAGCTCCCTGTCAGGCAGAATGGTGCACAGGCCTGATGGAGGCTCTCTATAATTATATCCCTTCCATCCAATTATCGTTAATTTTAGTGTGAAGCTCAGTGGTCAATTGACAAGCGTATCTATTACACCCGAAACCACGTGGGCTGAATTAATCGCTAATTAACTCACACTATAAAAACGGATGTCCTGGCAATACAAAAAGCGGGATGATCGTTCCTTAACCACCTTCAGAAGTAATAAGACGTTGAAAAAAAATCACGCTTTACTTCATTTTGTAAGGTTTCCAAAATGACAAACGATGTAACCAAAAAGAAAGGAAAGGGATCAGGTGAGAAAAAGGCGAGAAGAAAAGCGAAGAGAAGAGAGACTTACGCGATGTACATCTATAAAGTTTTGAAACAGGTGGGTCAAGCAAGCGAGCCTCTGGCTTTGTTTCCGTGTCCCAGGAAGTTGTTGATTCCGCTGCTGTCTTGACATCAAATGAACAACCGTTTTCCTCTGCCCAAAGGTCCACCCCGACACCGGCATTTCTAGCAGAGCCATGAGCATCATGAATTCCTTCGTTAACGACCTGTTTGAGAGAATTGCCACAGAAGCGTCCCGGCTGGCTCAGTACAACAAGCGGTCCACTATCACGAGCAGAGAGGTCCAAACTGCCGTGCGGCTGCTTCTGCCCGGAGAGCTGGCAAAACACGCAGTGTCGGAGGGCACCAAAGCGGTCACCAAATACACCAGCTCCAAGTAGAGACTTGTAGCCACCTCCAAATGCCCCCCGAACATGTTGACCCGCACAGGACTACAACCTGTGCCTCAGTGGTTGCTGCTGGCTGGCTTTAAGTTGACTTCCTTTTGATTAAAATAAATGCACACACAAGGTGATGTGTCTATATTCCCGTCCAGTTGGCTGTCCAGTCTGTTTACTTTTTTTTTTTTTCCCCCCCAATGTGGGAAAAGAAATTGCTAAGCATTACTGTGGTTTGCTGTTCACCACTAGATGGGGCTATTTCACAACTGCAATGTTATCTTATGCATCGTATCACTGACTGAAATGTTAGGAGTCAGTTTCCTACATACAAACCTTTGTTACATTTATTAAACTCATATTGCATCTTGTCTCCACATACGACCAGAGAAGGGCACAAAGTTTTAAAGCCTAATTAATGATGCCATGATTAAATTGGGTAATTTAGTCTGATTTTAGGGCAAAATTCCCAGCTATAATGTGTTCATCCAAACCTTCACCATAACAGGAATTCAATTAAATTGGCTAAAAGCACCAGCAGGATGTACCTCTAAACTGTCATTGATGGAGGAAACAAAAGAGAATGCAATATTGGATCCTTGTTATGCATCCTAATCAGGTTTTTAAAAGATGCTGTCAATCTACTGAATAGTGCTTGATTACAGGATAATGACACTAACAGGCACACCAATGCAATCTGCATAAAATGGTCTCTCCAATTAAAATGATGTTTACATCAGCCAGTACATACACCTATTACAGTTATTAACATCCTATAAAGCCAAGCCTTCTATGTTAATGTCCTTGGATGTGACTCCCACCAGCGCCTGTTTTCGTCAAGCTACCCATTTCAGATGTTTCTTGGTAATGGTATGAAATCTACAGATATTATGAGGGTGATAGTCTTTTGATGGCAGTGACTTTGTTCATGATTATCATGGCCATTTTGATTTTGTATCTTGCTCCCCTCCCCATATCCCCACTCATACCCATGCCTGGTTGTAGTCATCGCTGTCTCCTTTAGGCAGACTGCTATGAACACATTATGGATGGGTGCATTAGTGACTGATGCAAAGCCTGGGCTGGCTTGCCTTGTTTTCGTGTGAGAGTGCATCATTAGAAAATGTTCCACTAGGCAGGGAAGCGCGTATTAACTGCACGCGCAATGAAATGAGGTTGTGATAGATGGTTAAAGTTATACAGTACTATTAGGTTGAAATATGAACCTCTCAATTGTCATGATGAAGCAGAGGGCTATTTGTGTGGTGATCAGTGCATTGAGAGACAATTGGAATCCGCAAAGACCGATACAATACATTATAGGTAGTGGGCTCAGAGCTTTTAAAAGAGTAGAGAAAAAGTAATCATGCTTCCACAGAATAGTTCACAGCCACTGTTCAATTCAAGGCTCTATAAATTCCTTTGGGCTCTCCACTAACATCTCAAGCATTGTGATGAGACTTGGGCGAGATTGGCATGTAGGGCACCTTTGTGTAAGCCCTGTTGAAGACTCTGATGAGCTATAGATGTGGAAGTAAACCTGCATTTATTGGCCATCAGAGGTACTTGGAGGGCATTAAAGACTTGAAAGCAGACTGTACAGTTCTTGTTGTGTCTGTGTGGACTATAGTGCCAATGCCACACTGCATGGCACATTAGGAAAATGGAAATAGATGTATAATAGAAATGGTACATTAATGCATAAATATAGAAACCAGCTTCCCTTTAGATCCTCTCGCTAGCCAATTAAGGATGCCCATCATCTCCCATCATGTTTCCATGGTGACCTAAGTTATTCTCTCATTCTCTCATACAAATTTACAAGCCCGTTCTTCTCTTTAGCTCCTCGTATGTGAGCTAAAAACCCTAATTGCATCCTAATTGTTCTGTTAGCATTACAGAATTGCAAATATGACAGACATCATCTTACATCATCAGATATGAGTAACATTAAATAACACAAGTCATTAAGAGTGCTCTGATGTCATGGTGACTTTCTCTAAACTTCGACTTTTTCAGTGTGCACTGTATGTCTTAAATGAACAGCAGAGCCAATAGCAGAGCCAATAGCAAACCCATTAGCGTTTAATATTACTGTAATTACTGTGTACATTTCATTATGTTCTCAGTATATCAAATGACTGCTCAGTGTGGAGGGAGGGCTATAGTTTAATCTCTTTCTGTATTACTGTGTGGCACAGTACTCAAAACGGCATTAAGAGGCACATAATCAGAGGGAACTAATTGCCTATGATTGCATAAATGAAGTGCCTCGGTCTCATAGATCTGTTTTTGATGTCCAGTCTCTTACCGCCTTAGGAGACAAAGGCGGTTGACCACAATGCAGAAACCCTCGGAAACAGCTACTGGTGGGTAATGTGAGGAAACCAAAGATTTAGTATGTCCACAGGGGGCTATGGGGGCAGGGGGTGTTACCACTGCTGATGTTTTTTTGTTGTCATCAGAGTTGCCTCCGCTTCACAGAGGAAAAAAAACAAAAAAAACATGAATGCCCACCATTTGAGAAATGAATTTATCGAAGTCACTGTCTTTTTCCCCATTAGTAAGTGTTTAGTTCAGCGTTTTAAATAATTGCGTTACCAGGAATGATATTTAAAATACATTTGGGAGTCAATGAGGCGGGAAAGTGCCTACATGTTTTGCTGATGACACCCGGGCCATTTGGAAGACATCAAAGTAGAGAGGAGGTAGCCCAGATGCATATTATAAACTCATTATGTCTATCATTTAAAAGGATGTACTCCAGCAGCAAAAACAATATTCCTAGTCTCTCTCTGGTAATGTGTGTTTTCAAAGTTGAAACTCTTACTCGCCTTCAGTTTAATGTGGCATCTATTACCAAACTGTAACATAAAATAAATGTCCTTGATTTCCATACTAGTCGTTAAGGTATAGATGAGATGCAACTACGAGTCTGTGTTTTCAAGTGGGAAAGAAGAAAAACCCCTCTAAAATAGCTTATATTCCTCCATAGGTAGTGCAGATCATTTTTTCTTTCTTTTTCTTAGAGCCTGCAAGTATCAGCTTTGTGGAGTTTCAAACAGAGGCAGATAAACAGACAAAAAATCTGTGTTACCAATACATCCAACAAAACAGATTCCAGTAGTTCATAATATCAGAGGAACTAAAACCTGCAGTACCTCAAAAGTGATTGTCTTGTTACCCATACACACCCATAAAGGATGGAGACTGTTTCGCCAGCGGCTAGAGTTTATGCCAATGCTATGAAATGGTGGTCCATCCGTCAAAAGAGATGTTTGTCAGCTGCCTAGCGAGTAGGCTTAAGAGGCTTAATTTTGCACCGTCCCTCCACCATCATAACACTACACGTGGGGCAGAGTGACACAGCGGTGGGCAGTCATTCAGCCTAATGTTCTAATGCAGGGAGCCATGTGGATGCATAAAATCCATTAAGGCTCGGGAAACAAAAAACTGAGCAAGAAGAGATGTTTTAAATACACCTACTGTACACACAGGGACTTAAAAATAGTGAATTCTTGTATATTCTATAGGATAAATATCAAGACCAATAGAATAAATTCTGTTGTTTTACATGACTTAACCTTTTTTTTTTTTAATCATTTAAGTTTAGTTTAGAAAAACTCACTGACACTGGAAAGGTCTAATGTAGTGGAGTGACCCTTTGTGTGAGCTATTTTTGTTCTACACGTCTAAAATGAGAGAGCTGGAAATAAACATCTGGATTATATTTTTCAGAACTGAACCTGAAAAATTGCTATAACAAAATACTGATCAGGTGTAATGATATATGATTGGCATAAATATAATACATTGCACCTTAATTGGGTAAACCATCAAATCTCCCCATGGGGATTATTAAAGTTTCATCTACTCTAATCTAATCTAATACAATACTGTATATGTCATCAGAAAGAATGTTTGATATCTGGAGTACTTGTATCATATAGTGACTATTATACTGATATTATAGTGATATTGGTGAATAAAAATTGTGATTATGTGAATCTGTATTTAATCAAAAAACCACGAGTCCATTCTAAACATTTCATACTATGAGAATGACACAGGCTTTGTGGCCGTGACTTGGCTGGAGGAACAGGGGTGGCTAGAGTTGTCATATTAGTGGTGTAAAAATAGCCTCACTTGTCACACTGCAGGGAGGGTCTCGTGGCAGATATCAAAACAACTCTGTGAACCAACCTCATGAGCAGTCGGCAGGCAGATAGTGGACATCAGCCAGAGAGAGTGAAACAAAGACAGAAATAGAGAGACAGGCCTGAGCAGATCTCCCTCAGTTAATTGTACACATTCGTACACTTTTCTCATTCAGAATGTCGCGTGGCAGTTTTGTCTTCACACCCACGGCCCTACGCTCCCTCCAACTTGATAGGGACATGCTGGAGAGACACCAGTACACGAGGCAGCTGGCCTCCCATCAGCTCAATGGATATATGTTGAAGAAAGAGGCCAGGACCAAGGCGCTGCTGAGGTCCAGCACTACCCTACCACCAGCAGTCTGCCATGATCTGGTCATCCAGAATGCTCTGTATACAGGAGACCTGGAGGCTATGCAGCGCCTCTTCCCTAAAGGCTCCACAGTCAACTTCATCATTGAGCCACAGGGAGGGGACATGCGCTGGGTTGCCAGCGGGGACGGTAAGAGATAAAACTAACATCTGTCTTCACCAGGAATGAATGTAGGTATGCTTTGTATGCTTTGGTTTTCATGAGGCGTTATTTATAGATACAGTCATGCAATATTTATAAAAACAGAACATGAGGCAATAATTACAGAAACAATCCATCATATGTCCACCAAAAAAATCAAATGTATTAGTCATCTGCTTTATACAACAGGATATATATATCCCTGCTGGATTCACTCATGACCAGCAGCAGCTTGACCATAAAAGCAGCTTGTCTGATCTGTTATTTTGGGGAAAAGTTACTTAATGACGTCAGTATTTACCTGCAATGGCTTTTAAAGCCACTGAACATGCAGCAGTTCATGTTCAAGACTACAAGTTAAAATTCTGGTTTTATTAATGTGTCTGTGTTGTACTGGATGTGACCAACACTTTTGCATTATCAAAAGAACACTCATAAAACACTCATAAATGCACAGTACATAGATTTGTTGTCTGTTAACTACAGTGGATTATTTGGATAATGTGAGAGTGAGCATGTTACATGTGACCCACTAGCCATTTGCTCCACTGCACTGGCAAGGTTCTCCGGGTCAACCACAAGATCACATAACACCGCCCTGAAATAGCCCTGTCTGGATAAACAAGCTGCATAAGTGTTCATTTCCTTTGGGAGAAACCACACTACTAAAACGTTAAAAACAAATCAGTTAGCTACTTCACTGCAAAGTGCTAGCTCAACTTGTACAGTATGGCTTATTTAGCACCTAAGCTTAAGTGGCGCAAACCAAAGGCCTACCGCAACGATGTGATCGCCACAGCCAAGGCCACAGGTTGTATCCTGCAATTCTGGAACTCTCTGCTTGTGGGTGATGACCTGACTCTTATTAGCATCATGGATGACGACGAGTTTGACTACCTTATTAATGCCATTTATGACACCAGCAACATAGAGGAATGGAAGGACTTCAGATTCAACTACAGAGGGCTGAGTAGGTCTTCTAGTAGTTTGATGTTAGATCAGGTTTGCATCTACCTTCTGCTTTATTGTATCTGGTCATATTTACCAAATTGTTTTGTGGAATGTAGTTGACGGATACTTAAGAGCCATATAATCATTCATGCTTTGACAATTATTGTGTTATGTGTTATGTTGTGATGATAAACCACAACATAACACTTGGTTTAGAGTTGATTTCATACACATTTCCTCCTGCTTGCAGGGCTGTGGTCGTTGACCTATGAGCAGGAACTGACCACACCACTCCACATCACAGCTGGCCGAGGCTTCACAGAGTGCCTGAGACTCCTGCTGCAACGAGGGGCCAATGTAGAGCTGGCACCTGCCGGCACCACTGCCCTACATGAGGCCTGTGAAAGCTGGCAGCCAGAGTGTACAAAGCTGCTGTTGTCCTATGGAGCTAATGCCAATGCTGTTTCAGAAGATGGACTCATGCCCTTGCATCTGTGTACCAGCCCTGAATCCCTTGAGTGAGTAAAGCAGTGTATAAACTGTAGAAACATACTTCTTTTGACCAAATGTATATGTTGGAACATACATTTTAATTTCCCCTGCAGCTGTGCCAAGTATCTCCTCCAGTATGGTGCAGCAATCAATGGGCGAACTCTAGATGAAGATGACACTCCCTTACACGTAGCAGGCAAGAATGGCCTCCTGGAACACACAGAGCTCTACCTGCGCTATGGGGCTGATGTGCACAAACAGAACAATGAAGGTGTCACGCCCCTCAATGCTGCTTGCACACAACCTGAGGAACTGCAGGACCTACAGCGTTACTTCAAGGTGTGCCAGTTGCTACTGGGGGCCGGGGCCAGTGTTGGTACCATGGACCAGGACAGACACACCCCATTACACATGGCCTGTAAGAACGTAAATGCAGACATAGTAGACCTGCTGCTGGCCGAGGGTGCCTGTGTTAATGACATGGACTATGGTGGCGAAGCCCCCATGCACAACATCCTGAAGGTGGTGTGCTACAAGCTCTCCCATGAGCCTGAGAGGGTGGTCCGCTCCCTGCTCAACCATGGCTCTATCCGGGTGTGGCCTGGAGCTCTGCCCACGGTAGGAAACCAAATGCTGAGAAAAGCAAACCTGTATCTAATACTATAGGATAAAATGTATACACAGGCAATTAATATGGGCTAGTGCAGGATTGATATTCAGTACTATACACAGTATGAAACAGTTATTCATTAAGCTGGTTCATTTTACACCAACACCGTGGGTAAGAGTCTAGAAACACTCAGGGCATATCGTAATACTCCAGACTTCGCAACTTCACTTACATTCAAATCATTCCAATTTTATGACACAACATGAAGTGTTGCACTCTCTGCGGGAAACAGACTACAACTATCACTGAACCCACGTGCACTAGACAAAATGCCTGGCTCCTAATTAGCAAGTGTTAATAGGAGATTAATTAGCACTAATTGCATAATTTCCAGTTAAACCCCCGGAGGGAAGACCAATCTGTTCATTTCACAAGTGTTTAATTACTTTATTTCTTCAATTCTATGGAATCACAAGCTCAGTCACAAACTTAAATGACGAGTGTCTGAATTCTATCGATTTGCTCTTATTTGTGACGTATCTTTCAGGTTTTGAAGCACTGCTGTGACTCTCCACGCACCATTGAGGTTCTTATGAATGCCTACAGTCACCTCAAGGTCAGAGACACCTGGGTTGAGGCCGTCTCCCCGGAGGTCTTTAAGGCAAGTTCTTCAAATAATTAGTCTCTGAGTCTTTGAAACAGCATTTAGACCAGGTTTGTGGCACTGAAACGCTCCATTGAAAGACAAACTAAGGTGGATAAGCAGCTCCTTAAGGCAAGGTGGCCCACGGCACCCATTCAATGGTAGGGGAAACTCTGAACACACTAGGCCTTTAAATGAATAATTGAACAAGTCAACAATTACACAAATAAATAAAATGTGCAAAGAAAATAAAATTTCATTGCAGGTTTTACAGACTGGTATCAATATCAGCCCGATATCAGCAACCTTATCTAGGACATTACATACAGTTCACTCATATGAACTCATATTAGTTGAATGTGTTGTGATGATCTAAGCATCACATTTAATTTCATTATCACTTATCCTTAAACCTATTCCTACTATTCCACTTACTAGTTGTTGCACTGTAAAGTAAAAGTAAAGCATAAAAGCGAAATCAGTGCTTCACTAAACGAGCCCATGTTGATGTTTTCTGCCCAACCAGAAACACCAGGACTTCTATGAGTCTCTGTTCTCCCTGGCCCAGACTCCGCGCTCCCTGCAGCATTTGGCACGCTGCAGACTCAGGACCTTCCTGGGGGACCGCGTACACAAAGTGGTCCCAAAACTCAACTTGCCCACCTTCCTCAAGAATTACCTGCTCCTGGAGTTTAGAGGCTATGTCCACTGAGAGCACTCTGTGTAGTAAGCTTTCCGTTATGACAGCCATCAAGAGAATGGGCGTTCATGGTTTGTTTTAGAGTGGCGCACTAGGCTGTTTTATCAAATTCCTTCCCTGCACCACTGCTTGTGTGGAAACAGACAGTTATATTGGTGTGAGCCTAGATCTGAATGTCAGGAGAGAGAGAGGCTGCTCTAACACTACGGTATGCCAGTGCTCTAGAGTTATGTGCCACACACTAGCAGCCGCTTGGTTCATGTCCCCTGTACCTCAGATCAAGCACCCCTTTTCAGCAAGCCGCAATATTAAACTTTTTACGCCACAAGGGGGAGCTATAGACCTGAAGTGATGAAGTATGGGTATCCGATCGTATGAGCTTTATGTTTTCCATGTATTTTTTTTATCACCATGCGTTTGAAATGTGGGTGGATAGACAAGAAGAGGATACGATTTTTTTTTTTATACATACTGGTTTTCAAGGTATTTCATGTTAAATAATGATGGTGCACAATGTGCATGAGAATGATGTGTTATACACTGAGGATCGATATCAAATATTTGCGTAATTGTTATGACTGTACTTCATATTAAAATAGGCTTGTATTATTAAATAAAATATGTCACTAAGTAGATTAGCCATTGCTCAATTTTCCTTGCCCTTTTGTCTTTTGTCTATTGTCACAAATTCTCTAGCTACACTTGTGTGTTGGTCGTTTTCAGTCTTGTAATTCTATTTTGTGTTGGAGAATATTCAATATACAAAGTCAGCATGACAGAAATGACAGAAAATGCATTTTGAAAAGAATCACAATAGACTATTTGTCATCGAGCAACGCTTAAGTTAAAAAGGCTGGTTAAAAAGTATAAGAAATTCAAACTACAAAGAACTATACAACTCCACACGCACATTACAACACGTTACATATGCGACTTAATTTGATTGACCACGATTTGTATTTTTATTAAGGGACAGCAAATATAGGTTATTCTTTGATCCAGTTATTTGATTCAAAAAGTACATGGCACGCTCTTAAAGACCGACGAAACGAATGGCTACCGTGAGGAAAAAGACGTGAGATGGAAACGATGCTGTTGGGTAACTACACCTGTCACAGGCTCTCACATCAGTCAGAGAACAAAATATAAAGTTAACTTACAGTGATCAGCTGTCATATTAGGAACAAATCAAGAGGACAATAGTACCTGCAGGCCTCCATCGGTGTACCTTAGAGATAAAATAAACACCAGCTATCACAAGAGATGGCTAACTCTTAATACGTGAATTAAATATATTATTACAAAATAATTAAAATTGGTTACATATTTGTATTACTCCACA
Organism: Gephyroberyx darwinii; assembly: GCA_900660455.1. Taxonomy (NCBI): domain Eukaryota; kingdom Metazoa; phylum Chordata; class Actinopteri; order Trachichthyiformes; family Trachichthyidae; genus Gephyroberyx; species Gephyroberyx darwinii. Next base: position 34,634 of record CABFOQ010007639.1, read on the forward strand.
GTCATCTTAGACATATAATGTTCATATCTCTAACGAATAAAAAGGCAGAAAAATAAATTAATATTATGAATCGTCGCTGAATGTCAATTCTGTTCAGGCCACAGAAAGAGGGGCTACAAATTCGTTGATAAAAAGTTGTAGTTAGGTCTGCAGGGCTAAAGTCAGTGCGAGTCCACACAGTAAGAAAGGGACAGGAGCTCGGCAGAGGAGAGCTGTTTGGTTTCAATAGATCAAAGAGAGGTGCTGCTGAAGTCATTTGCAATTATAAGAATTAGCCTGGCCTGGCCCTCCACCGCTAATCAGAGTCGATGGTGATATGTTTATGTCCTCATGCAATCAGAGGACCAGTTGGAGAGCCCGGGCACCCAGGACTCAATAGGGCTAATCATCATCAGTTCTCATTGGCATTTAAACGGTGATCTGATCTACGATTAAATCACTTAAAGAAGAGATAAAAGTGATTTTCTCGTACATATTTTGATTAGGGACGCGCTATACCCCAGAAAGCGCACGCAGAAAACGACGCGTGCATAACTACAGAATTTAGTCTATTTAACATTGTAAACCTTGATTCTTTAATTTATGCGACAGCTAAAGGAATAGTTTAGTCCTGGCAGATAATTGGTCAAGTGCGATACGTTTAAGTTTGCATTTCACACCATTTCAAATACATTTCACCCCTAGTTCAAACTAAGTTGAAAGTCATTCAAATTGAGTTTGGCCACTATTCCATGTCCGTATTGCCGTTGACCTCACATAAATGCCTTTTATCTGAATCTAATTTCGCAGGGTATCTCTCTCCAGGGAGCAATTGTTGCAGCACTTTTTTTCTAAGGCCAAATGCATTGTTTTAGTACTGAAGCACAGAAAAGCTTTTCCCTCAAGAGAGTGGAGAAACATCTGCCTCTCCTCCCTCCCGACTCCGATGCCCATCCGTCCCAATATTTCAACAAAAGCCACCGTTGTTTTATGCTGTCCCTTGAATCTAGAGTAATTACTTATCATCAATCAAAATTAATAATAGCTGATTGGGTTGGTGTGGTCAACGATTATAGAAGGGGAAGGGCTGGAACAGTCTCTCACACCGTTTGGAGTCAATGTGAACCTGGCAAAAGGGGAGGAGGGCTGGGGGTGCGACCCGTCTATTTGGTCTCCACTGGGAAACTACCGCCTCTCAAGACGGCCAAAAAGTCAGAGGCTGAATAAGGAAATGAAGCGTAATTTGAGGAAGATGGATGAGCCCCCAGGGAAACACCCCCTTTTCATTCCTCTTGTATTGCAGATGATAACCAATGCGCGCGCTCTCTCTCGCTCTCTCTCTCTCTCTCTCTCTCTCACACACACACGCACACACACGCGCACACACGCGCGCACAAAAACACTGCCCATAGGCGAATGGCGGAGGGAGGAGTTGCAGAGAGGGAGAGGTAGATAGAGAGAGCGTGTGTTTATGTCTCAGTGTGTGACAAATAAGAGGGAAAAGGTGGCGGTGCGCACAAAACAAAGCGTCCGACTGTCGCACACAGAGTGAAGAGATCCGGAGCAGCAGTCCACTCCCAGGGATGACAGCACAGCAGAGGACATACTTTAAATTCACTCTGTCTTTGCACTAAAAAGTTTTGCCATTTAACCAAGGAAAGGACGGACACCTGCTCGTAAGTTTCCACCAAAAAAAGTGTTTGCCTGCAAAATGCAGAGACCAGGCGGCCAAGGGACGGCGTTTTCAATCGATTCCCTGATAGGGACCCCGCAGCCCAGACCGGGACACCTGCTCTATACAGGCTATCCGATGTTCATGCCGTACCGACCTTTGGTTATTCCACAAGCTTTATCCCATTCGCCTTTAACGTCTGGTATACCTCCACTGGCGCCTTTGGCATCTTTTGCGGGACGTCTTACCAACACATTCTGTGCGAGTTTGGGACAGGGGGTGCCATCCATGGTGGCGCTCACCACGACACTGCCAAGTTTTTCGGATCCACCGGACAGTTTCTATCCACCTCAAGAGCTGCCAGGACCCCGATTAAGTGCTGTTGATCCGGGGGCGAGAAGGCAGGAGAGTCCGCACTCCGATGAGCTGCACACCAGGGACAAGGGTGCTGAACTGCTAAACTTCTCTGAAACTTTTCAAACAATATCAGGTAAGCTCGGCGTCATTCCTTTCTTGTGCATTTTCTTTGTAGCCACACCTCAAGGCTGTAACCACGGTGCGTAAAAATGCTGTAACTCAGTTGTTGTGGCCCCGTTTTCGAAAGTGTTGGCTCTCTAATTACCCATCCTTTAATCTAAGAAAGATCAGGGATCTAGTGGACGGTAAATCCTCCTAAACTCACTTTACCCACATCTTTAGTCTGACATAAATGTGATATGAAAATAGTAAATCATAATTAAGTTATAGGAACTAAAAAAAAACACAAATTAATCATTTTCTGAAAGTATAATTGGTTTTGTTTTCCTTATGATGACCGACTGGAGTACATAGTTTATTCACCTTTTTATCACCGTTTAGGATGTTGGTTTACACAGAGTTTACAACAAACATCCATTAATTGTTGGGAGAGGAAATTACATTACATTACATTACATTACAGTCATTTAGCAGACGCTTTTATCCAAAGCGACGTACAATAAGTGCATTCAGCATAGGTCGGTAAGAGAACTACTAGTCAAATTAAACTTAAAGCTGTACTAAACCAAACTCAGTTTATAGACCAAAGAAAACTCAATCCCCAAAAACGGGCTAGCTATAACAGCCCAAAAGGCCTGTTCAGCTATGAAATTGCAGCAATGTACTATTAATAGCTAACATTTTGTGTCATCTGCAGCAACACTGTTGTCTCGTATCTGTAATAGCCCAGTTCAAAAGTTAGGCCAATGCAGTGTTTGATGTCAGACGTTGTTGTAAACTTCAATCGACTGGATTAAGATGTAATTGTCACTTTTTGGCTTGCAGATCCATGAGGAATTAATTCAGTGTGTCTTATTTTTCTAATTCATTTTTTAGGTGAGACCAAATTGTACAGTTCAGACGATGAGAAGCTGGACCTAAAATCAGCAGACACGGTTTGCAGCGACCGTGAGGACAGCTCTGCAGACAGCGAAAACGAAAGCTTCTCAGATGGAAACAACTGTGGTTCACTATCCCAAAAGAACAAACTAAAAACCGGGTCACAGGAGGCGCTGCCGACGGGCAGCTCCGCGGGGAAGAGCAGGAGGAGACGAACAGCTTTTACCAGTGAGCAGCTCCTTGAACTTGAAAAGGAGTTTCACTGTAAAAAGTACCTTTCTCTCACTGAACGCTCCCAAATAGCACATGCACTTAAACTGAGCGAGGTGCAGGTCAAGATTTGGTTTCAGAATCGCAGGGCCAAGTGGAAAAGGATCAAAGCCGGCAACGTCAACAACCGGTCAGGAGAACCTGTGAGAAATCCCAAAATTGTGGTACCCATCCCAGTGCACGTCAACAGGTTTGCTGTGAGGAGTCAGCATCAACAAATAGAACAAGGGACCAGGCCATGAACTAAGACGAAAATAATAATAATAAAAAAACACTTACATTTGATATGTTCCACTGATTTGTTGAACGCATGAAGCACAAAAGGAGGATTTAATTATTTTGTCTGAGAGGTGAGATTGAGCTGATGTTCTAACCTCCAGAGAAGAGGATTTGCTCGCAGACAGATCAACTATTTGGCAATATGCTCTCGATTTTTATTTATTATTTTGTAAATAAATGTAAATATATATGGGTCAATATGGGCACAAATGGGCACTATGAGATGAGATTGTAAAGATTCTTTTTTTAAGTATTTATATGTAGGGCCAAAATGTTCTGTTGATTATGTGCATGTCCTTTACTCATTTGGTGAAGCTATTCTGAATTTTGTTTTGTGTTTGGAACAATTTGTTGACCACATTTGCATGTAACTTAAGAAGTTTTCAGTTTGTTTGGCAACTGTAGGAGACACCTTTGCCAGCTATTTGTGAAAAAAAAGATGTGAAAGAAATAAAAGACCAAACAAGGGACAACTGTAAAGTATATTGACCTAATAAATCGATTTATATGAAAGTTTGATTCCAGATTGAATCATTATTATTTAGATTAAAATAACAATTATTGTAGTGTTTGCGAAAAATTGGGAAATAGTCTGTAAATAATTGATCGTAACTAATAGGAGCAATGCGGCCTAACAATTAAAGGTAGTAAACTTATAATAGCCTTTAGCCTAATAACAATCTCACAATAATAACATGAATGAGGCCAGGACAGTGCCAGGGTATTTAATATGGCAATCCTTTCACTAAATCAAATTTAAATTTAGCAGAAATTCAAAATTAGCAGGTTTTTTGAACCTCGATCATAAATAAGGACATTTCTGACTCATTTCAAATTAGAAGCCAAATTATCAATGAAAAACTTTATATCAGGATACATTTACACCCGATATTTTAGGACTTATATGGCGACTTAAACACATGCACAAGTTCACTGATTGTCTGACTCTCTTCATTGGTGAACACAAAACCGTATAGCTCACTTTACATTTAGCTGTGTAGCCCTGTTTGATGTTACAAATGAAGGTTTTCAGAAAACCAGAGAGGTAAAGGGTAGAGGGGTCCTTTTGTTAACAGCAGGAGTCATTTATCTCTCTTCAGGAGGCCATGTTGTCTCAATGTGGACTGATGAATCCCCATTAGACTGGTCATATCCAACACACTGTAATGAACTTAACTATCAATCACTGTTAGAGAGAAGACGACTAAAGAGCAACCCCATCCAAATTTTACGTGAATTTAGATCAGGCAAAAAATATTTAAAAAAATAAAACACTGGCAAAATATAAATCTTGACCAGGAATTTAATCTAGGATTGAGTCTTAAAACATTTTTTTCTAAGAAAAGAAGAAAAGAAAAAAAAAATCTGACAATCAGGTAAGACGATTTCATTGTTTACATTGCATATCAATTTGTTTCAAGAATCTTAGGTCAAGTGTCATTTTCTGCCGTATTCTGTCTTGTTTAAAGATAAGTGGACTTCTCTTAAACCATTGGCAGAATGTCTTACTTGTTTTGAGAAAAAATAGATTTTAATGCTGAATGTGAGCCTAGGTGACTTATTAAAATGGGGTCAATTGTGGATATCAAAGCCACTATTTGATAAACAAATGACGCAGGTTACAGTAGTCTGTATGACTGTAGGCTGCTATGTGACCAACGCAAATAAATGTGACAGCTTGTTTAATCAGACCAGATATGCGACTCAAATCGCAATTCAGGCATCTCAAATTCTGAGAAGTGTAGCAAAATTAAAACCCTCTGAAACGATTGCAAAAATAGTGCTGTGGTCTTGCCAAATATCTGTGTAATTACAGGAAAGGGAAGGGGGCTTGGGGTTTTACACAGACTTTCATATGCCTGGTCTGGGTTTGCATGGTCACTTTGAACTCTTTCCAGAGAGGCTCATGTTGGAATAATTCCACTAAAACAACATTTCAGATGGGAGAAAGTGATTGGTTTCCTTATTTCCACAACAGGCTTATAGGCTTCGAGCCATGTATAACCTACTCGTAGCAGCACCTGTTGAAATAGTTAAAATGATGATAGCGCGAGATCCTTCAAATATTTTATTAGGATTAATATTTTCTTATATTAAACAACATAGACATTTTTGCCTTCTCCCAACTCAAGATTTAGCCACAAACATGGTCTGCTAGGTTTGGACATCGTTGTAATAAAAAACTGTTTTTGAACACTGTAGGAAAGCTTAGGTCAAAACCCGTAAGTCACATTGCATTATAACCTTACAATACACTCACAGCTTGGCGGCTGTATGCAGTTTAATTTCGCAGGACTGTTTCCACCCACATGGACGTCAGGCCGTATGCACACACTGACCTCAGACCACAGACAATTCATGATCCGGGCATCATGAGTAGTAAAGTTTATTTCACTGTCCACTTAATGCGTCAAGATTGTGACACATGTATGGGGATTCAAGGAGGGATGATGTTGTGAAGTGGAATGGAAGTTTTATTATGGTCCAAGAGCTGACTAATATGCCAATTCCACGACATTGTGTCAGAGTGCAACAGCTATTTCAGTCTCGGTGATCTTATGGTGACAATGGAGAGCTATGACACAGCCTAACCAATAGCTTCATGTTCGTTGTTACATTTTCAAGATCTTGTGATTTGAAGAGATTCATTCCATAAACTCACTAATGATTATTATTAAATTTATTAGCTGCCTTGAACCCAAAACTAGAGGATGTAATCTGCATGTACTGAGCAATTAACGCCAGGTAACACTTTATGTCCCAAAAATGGATATATAGCATTTTGGAACAAGTCCCACTATTTGCTGAAAAGTCTGTTAATCCTTAATCTGTACTCCTTATGAGTTTTAATAATCTCTCTGCCATTAAAGCTACATTATCTTCAGTCTCAAGACAGTATCAGTATCATTTTACTATTCTGGTACTTGAATCGTAAATTGACATATCATAAGTTCCATTCAGCAAAGACATTAAACCATTTCCACTTCCCACCTGGAGAGAGAGAGAGAGAGAGAGAGAGAGAGAGAGAGAGAGAGAGAGCGAGCTCATTATCACTCCTGGTGTGAGTGCATGCTGCTCACCACAGACTGGAGGCCTGACTTCTTGGGAGGGTCTGGACGGCCCTGGCTACAGTGATGTATGGGCAGATGCATCAAATCGCACAAGATAAACAAGCGATGAGTTTCATCAGGGCCATCATAGCTTTAATTTGGCTGCCTAATGAGTCAGATCTAGTGGCGGAGATAAGAGTTGTCAGAGGCCCGGCTCTAATGAATTTCTTGCCACTTGTAATCAAGGTTGCCTGTCTGAGGGGGGATGATTAATGGAACCCTGGAGGATTCCCTCGGCCCTCAGCCTTCATTACAGCTAATGCATTCTCAGGCAAATTAACAGAGAAATGCAGGCACAAGCCAACGGGGAAGGAGGGAAAGAGAGACGGAGAAGGAAGAAAGGAAAGAGAAGAAGAAAGGAAAGGGGAGAATGGGAGAGAGTGATGGGAACAGAGCATCTATGTAAAAGGAGAGTGAGGAGGATGAAGAGATAGGTAGGGTTGTGGGTGGGAAACACTGAGGTTGGTGGTGGGAGAGAGACATAGAGAGATGGACGGAAACCCACTGATTAGCAAGAGGTTCAAGGACATGGAAATGAGAATGGAGAAATGGGAACGGGTCGGTCAGAAGGGCAGGGCAGAACATGGGTGTACGCTAGGTTACCGGTCACACGCGATAGAGGTGAAATTGATGAATGCATATTCTGGGCTTGTCATGGGGGACTGAGGATGAATACTCATGAGAGGGGGGGTCAGACGGAGAGAGCAGAGTGGATATAATTACTGGTTAAAGAGGTTAAGAGGTTGAAAAGGGGAACCATTTTGTTCTGGTTAGGATGAAAAAGACAAGAAGACCTGGGCATGGACATGAGGCGGGAAAGGCCCAGCAAGCAATGGCAATCTGTCCATATCACAACAGGCAGAAACAAACATGTTAGACAAACTACTACTGAACGCCACTTTTATGGAACATTTATGTTGTGACCGTACACATAACTGACTGCTTGCTCAAACGGCCTGTGGCCAAGAGCTCCTACATGTTATGGAAATATGGATTTAATGTTTGCAAATATGGTCTCGTCAGGTCTTTGTGTACCCATCCATCAGCCTCAGACCCACCTCTGCAATCTGGGAGGCAATTTATCTGAGAAGAGGTGGGCGGCAGAGAGCCCTCCTCACTGTTTAGCTGGCCCTGATGAAATATCAAAACACACAGCAGTGCATGCAAGCACTGTAGTCTCACCACCGCAAACACAAGTGGCTGGGGTCTGCGAAAGCATAGCATTAACACAGTAAAGGCATAGTAATAGGGCCAAATTTTCTTGTTAATATTGGTATGGTATCAGTTTACACTTATTTGGGTTTCAGGTTATCAGGATACAGTGTGAGCAAGGCCTTCAGCATTTGAGTGTATTGTGCATTGTATCTCCTTTGCAAGCCAGCGCTGAGGGAGGAAGAGGAAAAACCAAAGAGACTCAGGTGATAAAGCACAACAATGGGAGCCAACTGAGAGAGGAAGGGGATGAAGATATGCTGAGACAAGATTAGCAGAAAATAAGAAGTGGATTAGTGAGGGCTTGACTCTTCTGGACACTGAGACCTTTCACTTTTCCCCGCTGTGTTATGCTGCCTGACACTAAGCCTGGTTCTTTATCTTAATCCTCTTTCAGCGACTGTTGGGGGTCACACAAGCAGGAAGTAGAGAGGTTACTTTACTGGCCTGGTTGACTTCTTAGTATCCTCTGCTCACTGTAAACCTACTGAAGGTTTCCCATCATCATATTCCAATGATGTAGAATTTCTTTATTTGTTTCATTTTCAGAGCCAACTGGATCACCTGGCCTTTTGGAGTTACATTTCAACATGTCAGGTACAGCGATATGAGCACAATAAATGACAAATAAACAAAATACATACTACACACATGTTTGTTTATTTCCCAAAATCCAGGGAAGGCTACATTGTTTTATTTGAGTGTTTATTAATAGGTCAACAGTCAGCCAAGCATCCAAGCATACAACAAGTAACTCTTTAGCTTTTGCTTTGTTTCACGTTCTGAACGTAAAGAGAAGGAATTACAATAGGAAAATGAACTGAACAAAAACAAAACAAAACAAAAAAGATATTTACATACTGCATTATAAATATGTCAAATGTACATCATTATACACAAGTACCAAAGATGGCCAGTTAATGTAGAAACATCGAGACCAAACGGAAGTACCTTAAAATATGCTTAAAATATAGAAAGAAATTAAACAACATATCAAAATATGGTTCACGGGTCAAGGTGACCGTTGACCTAAAACCAGTTCAATTTGTTTGCCTAGGAGGAGCATGTCTTCAGATAGACGTATTGAGCTAATATGTACACTTCATGTAGTGTCCGGGGGAAACAAAACACCTTTCCCTCAAAGGATTCTATTCAAGCAGGTTTCTAGGCTTTTGTCAGTGTGGATGTAAGTAAAACATGGGTTGCTCTGGGCCTGTGGGTTCAGGTGATCACTGTCAAGTACGCTTTTAACACCCGCAACTCCTCTCAATAATCCTCTCCGACATTGAAATGCACTTAACTTATAGAAACATGTTGGTCCAGTAAAGACTCGTACCCACACACCAGAGAGAAGGCCAGTACTGTACAGTACCACTGTGACCAATCCAAATGTAATCTAGTTGTATTTGTGGCCAGTTTTGGGATATCTAAGATATCACTGTCTTCTGGATTCACAAACCTCCTCTACTGACCACACATTCATTTTCTCTAAGCTTTGAAGAACCCAAAATACTGCAAAACAACAAAACCATGTGGATATGGTACCACTTTAATAAGTTGCTCTGTAAACATATAGCCTGCCATTGTAAACCTATAAAACCAAGCTGGTTTAAAACCTTAAATGGCAGCAGAAGAAAGAAAGGGAAAATACGTTATAGACATTGTGCCAATTCCACCTGAAAGCATTTCTTGTCCTTCTTACGATTTGAATTGGCTTACCATATTTCAACTGATACACACCGATACATTTGAATTCATGTTGAATTAATGTTAAAGAGCTTAAATCAAATGATACTTTCCTCTAAATCCCTCCTGGCGCTTTTGAATTTCTAATGTCAGTCTCATCTCAGTTTGATACTTGAATGTATTTGGTTAAGTCCCTGCTATTAGGCTGAGAGGTTGGCAGGATGGGGTCAAGTCACACAGGTTTGAGGAAAAGGAACGGGACGTTTTTTTTTAATGACTCCAAAAGTCAGAGTAAGTTCACACCGTTCATATAAGGATAAGGGGAAGGAACAAGAACTACTTTTTACAGAGGTCTGTACATGAAAACACCATTATGCTCCCAAATCTTCACTGTAGGTGTTTCGTGTTTTCTCCAGTGTCCTTTCTCCAATGTTTATGAACAGAAATGCCCAGTCGCTCTCTGTTGCACACAATAACAGACAGATATATAAGCGCACAGGTACGCACACGCATATTGCACACGTATGCACGCACGCACACATACACACAGTACCATATACTTCACAGCAACAATGGAGGAAATGCTTTTACGAGCACCAACGTTAGGCCTTCGAAGGTGAATAGATATTCCATTACGCTTGTAGTTTGAAAACGTGTGCATCTCCGTCAAACAATTATCAACAGTCTAGTCGATCAATAATTACTCCAACAAAGATGTCATAATGGTACAATTTCCCTCTTTCAATCAACCCTTTGAATTTGAATGAATTCTGATTGAAGAGGTATCCTTACAAAGCCATGTGGCTCAATGGTCATAAAACATTATGCCACTTAATTCCTTTATAATCATGGATGCTTTGCAGGAGGATCATGATAAGGGTGGCAGAAGAAATGGTTCACTTTCACCCAATAGGCATTGTGCAATCAACTCCTTTATGATGATCTGAACCCTTTTTCCTGCGACTTAAGTATTTGAATCATTTTGGACTTTTCATCTATAATTGCTTTGCCTTTGTATATGAATAGTATGTCAAATATTTGATAGCTGTGCTGAAGTCATACATCATCATTGAAGCCGTAATGGCCGTAGATGTTATGGAAGATTTAGTTCCTTTCCCACATCGCTGTGCTGTCACTTGTAGAAGTATTCGTAACAGGTTTATATTATTACATTTAGGCTTGGAAGTCGAGGGAAGTTCTCATTTCATATACGTTAGAACTCAGTTCAGGTTCCCGAAGGAGAAGACATGATAGGAAATGTTCAAGCATTGAAGAAATGCTTTTCGTAGGGTAGGTGTGAATGCCAAAGTATAAGTCATTTGTTTGGTTGATGCTTAAAAACAAAAAGCTTAAAGCTGCTCATGATCATTTCTGACCAAGATTTACCTCTGTGACAATAATATGAACTCAACAAACAAAATAATAATAATAATAATAATATTGAACAATGTGTCCACTGGGTAAACCACCCTAAACACCCACGTCTATCAGCGTAGTGGAATATCAGCCTTCTGTCCGTCAGTCCTGACAGCTCTCCACCGGTACTGATTCTGGGTTACACAGTATGAAACAGAGGAGGAAGAGCGCACTGGGAAGAGATGGTGGGTGGTTACTGGGTAGTGTGTACAGGGCACACAGGTTGTGTGTCTAACGTTTGTCTGTGGCTGCTCTCTGCCTCCTACATGATGCTGATACTGCGGTTGAGCTCACACTGGGCGTTGTTGTTGATGTTGGGATTGGGGTTACGGCGACTCATGTTGGGGGTGGGCACGGAGGCCAGGCCGCTGGCATCGTTGGGGCAACCGTGCTGAAGCAAGATGTCAGAACACTCCTGGCTTCCAGCTCGCCGCGCATAAGACAAGGGTGTTTGGCCACGTGCGTCCCGGCTCTTCACATCCACGCCGTACTGAGGGAGAGGATGATGGGTATAAAGGAAAGAGCAGAAATGAGATTTTACCTTCCTGGTCCAACCGATTAACTTGTTGTTGAGCAATACTTCTATACGCTTCCATTGAAATACCCTCTATACATCAACTGACTAACAAACCCCAACCATAATACTGTTCATCCTGTACCGCCTCTGACCCGTCACCTCAAAGCCTGATGCCCACTCACCCAGATGAGCAGCTGTGCGATGACTACGTTGGCCATGGCGCAGGAGAGGTGCAGCGCAGTGCGTCCGTCTCCATCTCCGTAGGTTTCGTTAACCTCCTCCTTGGTGCCGTGGGCCAGCAGCACCACTACCAACCTAAGGTCATCCTCTACCACCGCCCGAAGCAGCTGCTGCCCCAGGGGCACGTCCGACTGGGGGAGTCCCACCAGGAACAGCTTCTGCTCATACTTGGCCCTGATCCAGCGCTCCTTCTCCTCCCTGGAGAGAAAGAAAAGACGATACAGGTCAGGCAGGGTTAAACAAGCCCACCACACCATCAACAATTAAGGCATAACACTTTCATAATATATATAAAAACTCAGACGCTGAGATATATAGACAAACACAAGACATACAAAAGTAGGAATGTAGACACAAGGGAGAAATATTACAGTAATTGCTAAAGCAATTCACTGGCATAAAGTGGTTTCAACCTTTTAGGCATTTCTCAATTAGCACGGGAAACCCACAAGCTTCTGCTATCATAGTGAGAAATAGTATGGTGAGATAGATTGGAGAAATGAGAGAAAGGGTGTGATGCTTCGGGCAATATCCCACTTTACAGTGATTATGGTCCACAGCGACAGGGTTAGAGCCTAGCCATCTTTCTAAAGGTTACACATTGTGAACAGCATGTCTGCTGTGGACAATACAGGAAGGAGGGGGACATGTTTTTATCAGTGCTGTCAGCCGTCAGTCTGAACTGGTAGATCCCCCCACAAAAGAGGCAGTGTGTCTCAGAGCCCCAGTGTCCCTTGGGGTGGCTGGGCCCTGAGTCAGATCGATGGGGCTGAATGGCAGCCAGAGAGGGACGCAGGGATCTGGGGCTCCTTCACTTCAGTCCGGAGCAGAGAATAGAGACAGAGGGAAGGCTCCATCCTCTATCGCCAGTCAGAATTCTATCTATTGCTCTTCATCTTGACCCCCGTTTCTTTCTCTGCACACACACAAACTGTCCAAATAAGAAAGAAAAAAAAAAATCAATATCAATATGTGAATGACTGAGCATGCCCAGTGTGGCACTGACCCGGTGACCCTGTCAGCCGGTGCGATAAGGGGAGCAGAAAGAGGCTGTTGTTTGGATTTGTGGGTGAGTGACAGAAAGGAGAGGGTTTGAGCGGATAGGGCCGAACTGCGTGGCTGGCGAGAGTGACAAGGCTCTCGTGGGACTGCTTACTATCAGCTAGCATACACAAACTGACAATCTAATTCACATCAATCCCATTCTATCATAATCACAGTAAGAGAGCAAACCTATCAAACTGGTAAATTGGTAAGTGGAACTAAAATAGTAAGAATACAATCATATCTAATGCAATATAAAATATTAAAATAGAAAATGAGAATATTATGATATATCTAAAATGTAAGTATTACCACAAATAAGACATTTTAATTACAGCAGCTGTATTAACCATAGTGACTTTCTATATTAGCAACTCTCCTTTATTACGACCTCGGCAATAGCAGCTAGGTGTCAAGGCTGCCAACCACAGACGGCAACCATTTTCAGACTCATATGTCAGCTGCCAGGCTCACTTCACAGAGCACTCCATCTTGCACACAGGAGCCTGGCACTGGCCCTAACTACAGGGGTTAAGTATCTGATGGAAGAGGGGCAAGCCTTTGTCAGTGCCCGAGCACAGTTTGATTAACTGCAAAACACCAGTGGAAGCTCATAAAGCAACTTAAAATACTCCTAAAGCTATTACATATACTAGCTTATGGGTGCATAAGATAGAAAATGTACTGGAAGAAAATGTGGAAGAGAATGTCCTTTTTTCACCCACACCATAAGCAAATCTTTTCTTAAGGATGAGGGTACTGGGCGAACAACAATGCAGCCCTAATGGCAGGCAATTGGAGTAGCAAGGAGTTTTATGGTGCAAGCCCTCCATCAATCCCTACTCAGTCATTATGTGTGAACGAGCCTGTTAGCAAATCAATTGGCCTCAGAAACAGTGGATTGCTCAGGACAGGAAGGGGCAGTCCTACCCACCCCATCTCGTTTCCGGTGTAGGAATAACGTCTTTTGAAAACAAGTTTTTTTTTTCTGGCAAAGAGGATAAAGTATGTCTGAAAACTCAATATGCCCCACTGGCTAATCCTCAAGGCAAAATCTACAAAATTGCATGGCTTAGTAAAGATCTAAGCATGGTTAAAAAAAAAAAATCACTAGGGGCTGTTGTCCAAAGTTTGCTTCAGAAAGCTCAACCATGAATGGGATCCCGACTCTGTAGAGCTCAGTGAATTGATATGAGCTAAATGAGGCAGAAAGTTAGCACCAAGATGTGAAACAAAAAGGCTGAGGAGAACCATTAAGAAGATGTCAACGTCTCAGAAAGGAGCCCGGAGGACACTTTGTTAGCCTCTGCTACAAAAATCAGCCCCGGAGACCTCAGGAAAAGACCTCAGCGCTGATGCCGAGCTCCAAATTCAACCACAGTTCTTTAGACAGTTCAGTTTTAAAAAAGGAAAAGCAGCCAGGCAGTGGTTGTGCAAATTCCTCAGCTGCTGCCACTTGAAGGGTAGAGTGTGAAAGGAAGTGAAATGGTAATCCCGCCTCTGTCTTTTGTTTGAAATAGAAAAACAATCCAAACAGAGGTAGGCTTTAGACCATCAGGGGGAAAACTGAGACCCTTGAAAAGGACACTTCCTCACCACAGGAGGAAGAAAAATAAAATCAGCAGATTTAGCATGTCAAAGCGCCAGGAGAGAGTGGGGGGGTGAATTTTCTCAGCATGGGGGGATATT
>CABFOQ010007639.1:51394-68969 GCA_900660455.1 Gephyroberyx darwinii
ATTTCCCAATGACGTGCCAACCTCTTTGAGCCAGTTGCCATCTGCCGTCACAGCACTATGGCTGAGGCCTTATCCCCAGCAAGCTGTGAGAGCTGAGAGCCAGTTAGAGAGAGAGAGAGAGAGAGAGAGAGAGAGAGAGAGAGAGAGAGAGAGACCCAGTCATTCATTTGTCTTAATTAATTACACTGCCTCCACCAGGGCTCCTGGCAAGGCCGGCTATTCTAAAGGCTCTTCCGAGAGTTGGCGTTCCAGCACCCCTAACCTGTGAGTAGCCCAAGAGCCTAGCTTGGTGTTTCAGGGACCGATCTGGAGGACGGAGCCTGGCAAGGCCATTACGGAGAGAGATCCCAGAACAGGATCCGGTGAGTCTAACGGCCGTCAGCACCGATGATGTAAATGCAAGAAACAACTCAGGAGGATGAGCCAAGACACTGCTACCGGAGTGGAGGGGGTTAAAACTAGCAGCAGGCCCAGGTTTGGAGAGGTTAGCGGTGTGATTCATTTTTATTACCGTGCAGCCCCTGCAGGCGGCAGGAGTGGCAAATTATTTCTGAAACAAAGTGGAGGGCTCTCATCAGAGCTATTACCTGCCTGTGGCCGAGGGCAGCGCGGAGCCTACAGAGGGTGACAGTGAGAGGCCCGCGTCAGTGAGGGATAGCCGTCCACATCCGTCCACGCTCCAGGACATCTCCCCCAAATGAGAACTGGTGTGTGTGTGTGTGTGTGTGCGTGTGTGTTCCAGTAGAGGATGAGGTTAAAACTAGCCGTTGGACCTCCCCCACTCTATCTGTCAAAACAGTCTGTGGTGTTTTCTATCACAAGGATGCCAAGCAATTAGAGATGACGTGCAAAACACAACGACTGCCAGGTGCTAATTAAAAGAACAACTCCCCTCCAATATGCTGACTGCAGAGATCAGCCAGGATGCACACACAGCTCCCACACATTTATTATCATTGATTTAATTGTAGCCTGGCCACGTCTGATTTCTGCATTTATTGCAGTCTTCTTCAAAGTGCAAAAAAATTGTGATTAGGTGACATACATATGCATGGGTATATACGCAGTTCCCATTACAATGCCTGTAATCAGTCTGATGTACACTAGTAATTTCAGTGTCGCTGTGCGGACCTGCGTACGACAAATCTATATATTGTATTCTTTCGATTCAGAATATCATAAGCCAAACCAATCTTGTGGATGAATGCTTTTTAAGTTAAATCTCAAAAAGACAAGGGTAAAACTAGTCTTGCAGGAGACATTCAATCAGATGCTGAGTTGATATTCAGGTAGTTACTGAATCGTTTAGATTAGGTGTCACTAATGTTTAGTGGGAGTTGGGAGCCATATAGTGGCTGCCTAGGTACCAACACAAAGCTGCTATATGTCAGGAAAGTGACACAATTAAAATCCTCACATATTATGTGAGGATGCTCCCTTCAAGTTAAGAGGAGCATATACAATATGAGAGCTGAGGGTTTATGGGTTAAAGGGAAAGAAAGAAAATAAATGCATTGGTTTCAATGCAGCATTCATCGTCCCTTACAACAATAAAGCAAGATCATACGATGACACAACCCCACTAGGGTACATAATTCTGCATTTCAGTAACCATTGGCCCTATATGACATTTACAATAGTTGTTTTTGTCTGAAGATTAGTTATGTCGCTAAAGAGATTTAGTGTTTGACACTGAAAACGAATGGAGATTCGGCTGTGGGATGGGATCTGATTTTCCTGACAATGAAGAACCTTCCTGCCCAGGGCGACTTGGGACTGACAGTGGTAGGAGAGGAATCAACATCAATAATCTTTCATCAAGTCTATGGTGAAGCACTTTAGCCCGAATACCATTCAATAAATAACTGTAGGCCATCATTCAATTCAGAACTGGTCAGAGTGGGGAGAACAAAGGATCTGTCCAGACTCACAGTAAAGACTACCTATTCATTTCCAGACTGAAATAAAATCATCCCTTTTGAATAAGACTCATTAAGGTGAATAGGACATGAAAACCTCACATTATTTATATGGCTCCAATACGTGAACATGAACATCTCTCTCCCAAAGCCAGGATGCACAGAATCAAAACAGCAATCTGTGATGTCGTATTGATGTACATCCTGGAGCAATAAATAAATAAATAATGATAGTGTTATCATTTCCAATCCATAAAATGTATTCTGTTCCCCATCATCATGCCACAGTCACAGTCACCTTTATGCTATCTATAGCTGTACATTGGCGTGACATCACAGATTTGGGGGCAGCACAAACTCGTCCCTCTTGTTTCGGGCTATGGGAGATGAAGGTGAATGTCCCCAAACATAAACTCAACTTTCATTAGGTTATAGGAATACCACTTCAAAATGGAAAATTAGGAGCAAAAATGGCAGACTACTGCATTTTGATGACAAACTGTTTCATATTATACTAGTAAAAAAGCATATTATATGTATATGTGACAAAACAATACAGTCTTAAACAACAAATTGTTATTGTTATTATATGTTTCATAATCTAAGTTGCATCTTTACTCACCCATCTAATTAGCTGTGCAGCACAACAAATACACAACATGAGCACAGTAAAGCCTAGAGATTCAATCTATTAATGTGTATTATTATTATTATTATTATTATTGATAATAATAATAATAATAATAATAATAATAATAATAATAATAATAATATTGCCATTATTGTTATTGTTGGTAGCAGTAGAAGTAGTAGTAGTGGTAAAATAACATTGGGATGGTACTTTTCTTAACAAAGTTACAAAGTGCTGTGATATTTAAGCAGTCTAATGCCACTAGGGAGACCTTTCTTTGCTGTGACAGACAGAGTGATGGCCCGGCCCTGTGTGATGGATATGTGACAGGGCAGCTTGGAGCCTGAGGGCCTTGCCCTTGGGGTGGGGTTTAGCCATAATGGTGTGCTTAATTACCTGCACAGCCACACAGCAGGTCATTAGTCAGACTGGGACGCTAGGCCTCACCTGTCACCAAGAGATAAACAATCCTCCTACCAGATCTGGGTACCTCAGAGGAGAGGGAATGGATAGAGGTGTGGGTAAGTTAGGGCAGGGCAGTGTGGGGTAAGGAGTAGAGCAGAATTTGGGATACATTTTTAAAAAGGTGGTAAACTACCACCCAAAATAAAGAACTCATATGGTGGCTGATTTGTTTGTTGGGGAAGTGGTTCTGCAAGAGAATATGTTCCAATCTACAATCTACTTTTCTACATACTCTTACAAGTCAGACAGACAGATTATGAATCTAAAAAGTTGTGTACATTCAAATCTTGCAGGAACAGGGGACTTGGGTTCAGGAGAAGCTTTTCCCTCGATTAGCACTGACATGTCAAGTGACTAACTTGATTTATTTGGAACTAGTCAGGGCATTTATCAGCTAGGTGCAAAATGATGTCACACATGACACCCTTTACATGAATTATGGCCTTAAAGTCTAGATAGAGGAGGGACAGACATACAGGACAGCAGATACAGTTATGGAAATATAAAACAGATAAAACAGGCACATAAAAATAGTTGAAAAAAAGACAGATATATATATAGATGACAAAAAGTATGCCGACACACATAAAACAGACACACAGGCATTGTGATCATTGGGTACTTGGGTACAGGACAGACTGATATTACAACATAAAAAACTGCACTCTTGACTAAATTGCCTGACATTTATGGACCCCTGGCGCTTCAGCACAGAGAATCCTTGGTGTGAAATGCCTGTGCTGAAATGTGGGTGGCCACTAAATGGCAGCTAATGGAGAGAAGAGTGTGCTGGATTCTCATTTTTTAATCTTGGTATGCTTCATTAACCAGCACCTTTTTGTTTTAGAGGGCTGAGATACTAACCTGGTGCTGTCAGTGCCCGGCTTGGTATACCCCTCCAAGGCCCCCTCCCACACGCTGTTGGCCATTGTGTTACCAATGGCGGTCATGACCATGCTGAGCTCCACTGGCCAGTCATCCAGGTCTAGGGAGCGGACACGTGAAAGGTGGGTGCCCAGGTTCCTGTGGATCCCTGAACACTCGATACAGATCAAGGCCCCCAGGTTCAAACTGGCCCAGTCTGGGTCTGGGTGATAGAGGATAGGAAGAGATTACAACAATATAATAAATAAATAGAGACAAACCTGGCAAATACTCACTCCAAAAAGGTGATTTCATGATGATCTCCCTATTCTGGTACACACTAAAAATAGATACTCCTCTGAGCTCTACTCAGAACTTTGTTTTGCAAATGGTGAACCCCTCTTGGAAAAACTTTTTTGTGAGGGTTACACTGCATTAGAACCGTTCCAGAAATTCAAGCGGAAAAGTGTGTTTAAACATTTTAAACAATTTTAATAATATATATTTTAAGCCAACTGACAATACATCTGTACATGCCATGTATAATGTTTAACCATGACGTGATAAAAAAAAAAAAAAAAACGTGGCTTGCACTTTTGCTCCAAATCAGCTCTAACACTGCTGTTGTAGTGAAGTATTATACTCACTGGGAGCATCACAGTCCACACAGAAGCTGTTCCCCCTCACATTCCTTATAGACTGAATGGCCACTGCATCACTTTGGCTGCCTAACCGAGACTGTAAGAAATGAAGGAAAGAATAAGTCAGCAGGAAGTAATCATTGCAAGAGTGAGAGAAGGCACATGATCATAGCTGGTTTCAAATCATAGACAACCGAGGAAGAGAGGAAAGGAATAAGGTTTTCAAAGAGAAAGACTGAGGCAGAGAGAATATGAATATGAAAATGAGGCCTTGTCTCCCCAGTGTGCTGACACAAGCTGTGTTCTTCCTCTGATGTCTGTCAGTTCTAATAAGAGATCCCCCACACTGCACTGCACCTGTCTGACAACCTCCCACGTGTGACAGCTTAAAGAGGGTGAGGAGGAGCAGGGGAGGATGAGGGTTGCAAAGAAGGAAAAAAGAAGACTGTAAATCAAGCAGTAGGATTGTATGGCGTTGAGGATGCTGTGGTTGGTGATAATATCACCGATCTAGTCCATTTTTAATATTTGTTTTACATCATCTTGTTATTTAATTTCATCCACCTTGTTCTTCATGCTCTCACAAGACTGCAGGCTAGCGAAGATCTGGCTCTCGATTGCTTGGACCCACAGTTCCCTCTCCTCGTATGTAGACGCCTCAAAGTTCCACGTCTGACCCGTCAGTGACACAATGATGAACTCAAAGGAGTCCTCTTGCTCTGAAAAACACAAATAAACAAAATGTTAATACTGTATAAGGAGTCCAAACAAGAAAAAGATAGCTTGAGAGCAATACATGAGCACAAAAGACAAGTGCTTTGGCTTTTTTCAGGGCTAAATTGTCAAGTGCTTTCGAAGGAGTCATTTTTTGATTTCTTCTTTACGGGCCCAGCTCAGATTGCATAAAGGTGCAAGTGCGGATTGTGATACACACGTTTGACCCATTCCTTTTCAGACTTGGACTATTTGATGTGCACACTGAGGATTTTAGGCACCCTTTGCTTGCACACAGGTTTATTCCAAACCTTGGCTTCTTTGTCTTTCCCATCGGTAAGGTGGAAAATCAGCACCTGTCGCCAGGATGGCCAGGATGGCCAGGATGGAGTAATACGGGAGGGATGTTGGTTGTGGAAATCAACGGCATAGCTCAATAATCAAGGCCCATTCATGCACAATTGCTATATGTACTGGGTGTCTGTTAAATTCAGCACATTTAAAAGATTTCTTGGCAGCCTGGTAGTGCCATTACTTTTGATGACTCCTTAAACACATAGATGGCAGGATACACCTTGTTTGTTCAGTTGCGGGGTCAAATTGCTTTAAAAATCATTTCAATTATTCAGAAACCAATCAACAGTGTTGCACAGTCTAATTAATTTCTTCTTTGGTGTTGTAGCATTTAGCAGCATACATATTTCTTGCTTTACATCATGAAACTGATAGGAGTGCTAGATATATTGCAGGGTCAGAATCAGAGTCACTCTATACTTGATAGTAAAACATGTGTGCCAAGTGAAATCAGCTCTAAGGGTATTAGGACACCCTTGTTTGTGTAATTTTTATTGTTTTTTTGTTTTTGAACGTAAACGTGGGCAATACTAAAACACCACCATCAACATCCACATTCTCATATTCACTCACTCGATCATAAAACACATACAACACAGCCTTTGATTGTACTGTTTCGTCTGTCCACACTAGAGGAAAGGTATTACCAAAGAATCCATCTTATTTCTCAAGAGCTGGTAATATTGTATACTCCTGGTACTTGACGGAAATAGTTGCGTTATTCCACATGCCATTTTATTCCAGTGTAATTTTGCTCCATTATCAAGAGGTGTGACATACAAAGCCCAATGACACATAGCAGAAGGTTCCATTACTGTAATATAATTATCGTTATAAATTGTGAAGACAAAATAATTATTCATCCTAGTGGATATTTAACTATTGTTTCAAAATTAAGCAAGGGAAAATGAATGAGGGCCCAGTGGTTTGCATTCCAAGTGTGTGATATGGAGGTAATGCCTTGCCCAAGGTGAAGCTGAGTCAATTGCCCTCTGTGAAAAGCATTTAGGATCTGTAACATAATAAGAACTCATTACAGAGATTGCTTACGACGGACTACAGGCTCTTTGGGACTTGCACAATCTTAATGCCACTAACCTGGTAGGAACAAGTTGCAGCAGAATGGCTGCAAGAGCATGGAGGCAGTAACACAACTGGCTTCAGGCTGCACTTAAGGAAGGAATGACAATGGCTGCATTTATTTATTCTATTTCTTTGTATTATGTATTGCATTGTGTTGGACAGGGAAAATGGGATGTGTGTTTGCTCATGTGATGTGGAAAATAACTTGACAGATACAGTGTATTGATAATGTAATTATTCTGGTGTCTGCCTGTAGTTGTAAAGAGGAGGCAAAAACATGAAAATTTAAGGGCAGTTTTCCTGCAACTAAGACGATGTTCACATTGGACATTTGGCATCTGTCAAATTCACAGACAAGTATGCGGTGAAACCACCTAGGTTGTGTTGTTGTTGTTCCTTTCTAGTTTCAACTTGGTGGGTTGCGATATTTTCACACACTGCACTCAATGTGATATTGCACACAATGTGATATTGTCCAACGTTTAACACCTGCTCACAATTTGCATTGTAACAAGTTCACAAAATACACTGTCATAGACCTACATGAATTATTTGCATTGCCTGTTGTGAAGTCAAAGTGAGAGAGAACAGCAATAGAACAACTTTGGAAATCTTTATTAATAAATTAATTTAGAATGGTGATTACATTATTGACATGACTTCAAATGTCTTTGGTCATTTCATATAATGTTTGAAATTTTTTATATGTTTTTCTGACAAGTTTGTGTTTCAGAAATTCCAATTCTACTGGTAAAAACATTTTTAGTTTGATGTTGGCTGTTTTGAAAATTTATACATTTTTAAGTTAGTCATTAGAGATTATAAATCTTTTACAAAACTACTTGTATCTATCAGATCACCAACACAACTTATACTGTTATTTGTCAGCCACATTTAACATTTTTTGTACTAACTTGTTGTATTTAGTTAAATATAAAATGAAGTCATCTGCATAAAGGTAAAATTAATACTCTTTGTAGTTATCATTATTCATATCATTATTTTTTGAGCTAATGGTTCAATAAAAGTTTCAAATGGTGACAGAGAGCTTCCCTGGTAAATGGCAATATTCATTTGAAAAAGGTTGGAAGAGACTTACATTTGTAGACACTTTGGCCTGATATCACCTTATATTACATTATATCATATTAGTAGTTAGTTAAGATTATATTATTAGCTATTTCAATTATCAACTGTACAGATTTACAGGTGGAGATAACAGAGAACTGAGTTACTTTGTACAAAGTTTTGACCAAGATTGAGATTTTGTTGGCATTTTGAGTAATTTAGATTATTTAACAGGGACTTCCACACTATCAACTACCACACTACACTACTACCATTGTGCCATTTTACTGATATTTTGAAGCATATAAGGCTAGGGAATGGTCGTGTATTTGCTGTGTATTTGAGGATCTTGCCAACTCAGTTGCAAATTATCTTGGCTAGAATTTTATCATCACAGTTATTTAAATGTATTCCCCTGTAATCTTCTGGGTGCCTCTACTTGAACCTGGTTTTAAGATAAAAGATTCCAGCTCGGTATATTACATATTACATTATATTATATCAGTCAAGGTTTGGTTTTTATTAATATATACAGTATTAGTGAAAAAGAAAATATGAGTCTGAGAATGTTAGTAGAAGTCTATAAACCACTTATTCAAGGGACAGTATGGTTACTCTTATTGATGCTGAATATAAGCACTTGATTAATTCAC
This sequence comes from Gephyroberyx darwinii, assembly GCA_900660455.1. Classification (NCBI taxonomy): domain Eukaryota; kingdom Metazoa; phylum Chordata; class Actinopteri; order Trachichthyiformes; family Trachichthyidae; genus Gephyroberyx; species Gephyroberyx darwinii. The sequence continues at coordinate 59,787 of CABFOQ010007639.1, forward strand.
ACTGCACTTAAACGTTCCGTGCCCGGGCATGCTTACGTCATCACGATGCAATTTCTTGTGTTGAAGGAAAGCGCTTTTGCACAGCACAGTAGAGTTCATAATTTTACTTTGTGGCTTATTTGGAGTTGCTTTGGGTGCGGTGACACACGGCTCTCTCACATGCTGTATAGATTTATCGATTATGCAATGCAGCGATTTTCAGTTAATCGTGCTGCACGTATAAGAAGATTTTTACGGAGGCAGCTGACGTTGAGGGAGGAATTTGTGGCTTTACTCCCGACTACAATTCACGTTCATCAATAAATCATCGATTTTATGGGACAGTCGCATCATTGACATGTTCGGGATCTGTGCTCCGGCACGATTAGCGATCACACTGTGCCGACTCCAAGTGAACCGTGCCCGAGCACACCTCTTCAAGCGGGCCCGGGCACGGTTGAGCGAACCGGAGCGATCACACTAGTCAAACGAACCAGACTTTGGGGGTCAACTGTGCCCGGGCACGGTGTGAGTGCGCCCAAAATCTCTCTCTCTCTCTCTCTTTTTTTTTTTTTTTTTACTAAATTGACTAAATATATCTCGGCCACTATATATATTTATATATACACTATATAATATTTTCCCCATAAAAAGAGGAATAAATGCAAAACAAATTTAAGTCCCATATTTTGGTCACAAATATGATTATTTGCTTCAGCTTTTTGATTTTCTTTTCTAGTGAAAATCACATTTAGAAACAATGATGGCTATTTATTATAAAGGCCGATTTTTCCTTTCACAGACCCCTCTTTTCTTGATCCAGTTGAAAATTGTGCATAGGTGGTAGATTGTTACTGTAATTCACGGTTCATGATTAACTAAGCTTTATGAAAATGTCACCTGTCATCTCGAGCAAGAGGTCTGACACAACATATGCTATAACACATGTCATAATGCCTCTGCTGTTCAGAAGCAATTCATTAACTCCGTACAGTACAATGTGACTGATGTAACATCTCTGGTCTCTGCACATGCTTGAGCTCATAGCCAAACGATTTGTAATTACCTAATTATGTCTATGCAAATACCGGGCTAATTTGCATGAACCATGTTTGGAGGACTGGAGGCGAACAGACACAGGGGAAATGGCTTTTCCTACATAGCTTTCATCCACTACAATACACTAGCAGTGTGTGGTCATTTGATCCAATTGATTAATCAAGAGCTCCTATTTCTCTTTAATAAATAAGAGAAGCTATAGTAAAGGGAAAAGCTTGTTCATAGAACAATATATCATCAGAGATCTAGCCTAATCTAGGCTGACATTTGAAGTGTGGGGAAATGTTCAAAATTAAATGATCTAATCCTCCGTGTGAGTTATGAAATACTGGCAATCTCATGATGAAAAGATTGTCAGACAGATCATTTAATCAGAGAAATTATTACACTTGATATTTCTAATCAATTCAGCCTCTTTGGTGGGAGCCACAATCCTGTGCTGTGACAGTGCTGTCAAATGACAGACGTCTGACAGATGCTACTAATGTAGCAATCCCTATACTCTGGTGGAGGGCCATCTCTTCAGGGGGAAAGCAATAATCCAATTAGCTCGACACCAACTTCAATTATCTGATTTAGTTTGTGGAATCGACTACAGGTCACAGAGAATCAATAAAGACTTGGAAGCCTCTTTATTTAGACTTACAGTGAAAAAGTCTTCATGTGGGTATAAGGCACTATTGGGGATTAAACTAAAATAGTGCTTATAGATAGCATCAAGTCATGAATTTAAAGGCCTCAAGGGAAAATTGAAAGAGAAATGAAAATAAGAGATATGTGAAGAGACTAAATCAACTAGCTTAAATTATATTCCTGGTGCCATTTTGTTTGATTCTCCACTAAATATAAAAATCTGCTTCCTTCGACTATGAAACACCCTGTCCAATATTCCTTCAAAACACTGGGCTACTGCATTCAACTGTAATTTGTGGTTCTCCTTAGTCTCCTCAGAAATAGCGCTATACTTGTGTTTTCATCTTTTTAAAAACCTGAACAAAGCTAATTATTCTGTTGGTTGGCCAGGCAATAAATTGGAGGCATTAAAACACTTTCATTATGGAGATTAAAAAAGCAATGGATGGCTGATTTCTTAAACTGATGAGTATACAAGGGAAAATAAATCTAATTCTCCATGCATAGTAAGGCACTTGTGAGACATACTGTACCCACTAAGGAGACAGAAGACCATGTGCTCTAAGAACCCCATGTGCCGTCTCCACATAACAGCAGTGGTATTAAACCCAGTGTCATCGTGGCACCGGTGCCGTCATTACATGTAGATACAACACACTGATATTACTTTTTAATGCCGTCCACAGAGTGGCAATTCCACTCACCATAAGCCAAAGTAATTCTGTTCCATGTAACCATGACACTTAGGGTCAAAGTGTCCTCCTCAAAGACCATAAATATGAGCATGAACGATGTGCCGTGGTATCACTGCTATCTTAGAGGCAGCTGCCATGATGAGCTTGTGAAAGGGCCATTAGCGCTGCTGATATTACTCAATGGTTGCAGTTAGCACATGGCTAACAGAGGAACGATCACCTTGTCTGCATTAACCCCCTGACCATATCTAGCTACCAGCAATACAATCAACAGGTTTTGCCAATTAGAAGTAAATAGCTAGGCCGGTAGGCAAAGCCAATGGAGGAGCCAACTGTGAAGAACGAGGGAAATATGATCTGCCTTAATTAACATGGCATAATAAAAAGGAAATTGTAATGGCCACAGAGCCACAAATAGGATGGCACAGATAAAGAAACACATATTCTCTGATGCTTGTCCACCATTTGCACGCATCATAAAACTGTTGGAGAACCTTTCAGTTACAGATGTTGTTCATCAGCCACTTGACGGCTTCAAGCAGCAACAGAACAGCACTTAATAAACTCTTCTGCAGTAATAAATAATTACTTTGAGATATTAAAATACAATTAAGCAAAATCACTAAGGTATATCCATTTAAGCATTTATTGCATCAGTAGGGAAAAGTCAGCATTGTATTCATATTGTGAACATGCTGTACATTTCTTTTTTTTAAATATCTATCATACCAGTGATTCTACAGGCGTTTATTTGACCTCAGGCTCAAACTGGAACCTGAAAGAAAAAAGGGTGACCTGAGGACAGTGATCCCTCTATTGTATACACATATCGTCTATGCGGCATGCAGCAGATGCACCACTGAGGACCTGTGGACCAGATTAGCACCTCTGGGGTTTGATGTTGAGCCCAGCTGTGCCGTCTGTATGGCAGGGAGCAACACAGTATCTATTCTGTCTAAGCCCCTCACAAAAACTCCGGTGACTGATTTGAAGAACGCCTGAGAAAGGACTTAGTAAACTGTTCTTCGCCTTGAGGACTCTGTTCATCTATCTGAGAGTGTGTGTGTGTGTGCGCGCACATGCGTGTGAGCACTCGGCTGAAATGATGGCAAAGTGCAGGGGACACATCAAAGGTGAGCTATTGTTTTGGTATGTAGGATGTGTTGTGTTATGTTGTGTTGTGTGCACGCATCAGGCAGTCACTTAAAGAAGTGCTTGCCATTCCTGTGAATTAACGAGCAGTTGGGAAGAACAGGCCAAGGCGGTGCCATCTGTAAATGTCACAGGCACTGCTTGCTCATTTTACACATCATTAAAGCCAATATTCCTAACCTGTATCAGAGCAATCAGGAGCAGGCCATTACTGCGACAGGGGCCCCAGGGGAACCACGACCAAACTCAGAAAGGAGAGAACAGGGAGGGAGAGAGAGGGAGAGAGAGAGAGGAAGAGAGAGAGAGAGAGAGAGAGAGGGAGCACACTCTTTATCTCTCTGACACACACGCACAAGCACTCATGCACACACACTCCTGCACACTTCTATACACATGCATGCAACCACATGCGCGCACACATACACAAACAAACAAGAAGCACACCTTCCAACAATAAACACATGAAATCAGCACCAACACCACTACCCTAATAGCTAGTGCATTTAACAACAGAGCAAAATGAAAACAGGGCCAATTACACATGTATCTGTGGGCAGTGTGTATAGAGCCCAAATGAGAATCTTGTTATTCCTTTCCCTCCATACTGTGGCATTTAGAAAGCTAAGCCATTACAAGAGCGGGGGCTCCAGGGACAGCTTTCGGAAATGAGAGCGAGTCGGGGAGTGACAAAACAAAGTATTGAGATAAACACCCACCATTAGCACAGGCAGTTAAACCTCCATTTCCTAATCCTCAGCTGGACTCCAGAGGATATTAACCCGTGGCATACTGAGGTGCAGGACCAGAGGATCCTGAGTTAAGTTGGCGACGCAATATATAATTTTAGTGCCATTTTAGCAATTTCAACTGATTTTCAAGATCAGGCAACGCTGATTGAACTGTTTTTTGGAGATTGTCCTGATTGATGGTAGGCACAGGTCATCATGTAGTGTGAATGTGTGAAGAATTCCCAGTCTAACTGCAGACAGGTCAGGGCCATCGAGATTAAGTGAAACATTTTTGATTTTCATGACATGAATCTGCACAAACCTGTGCAATGTGAGACAGTGAATGAAAGAAATCCAAGGACACAGACCTGCAACAACCAATAAGAGCTGAACCTCCGAAAGAAAAGAATGAAACTGATAAATGATGATAAAGAGAATCGTAAAGGCGATGGTGGCATTCAAAAGATCTCCACTACAAACCCTGCTTCATACATTCCCTTTCCTTTGATGCTCTAGATGGTGTATATACACATTACAATTCAAGCTCAGTGTAAGTAGGCTTGGGTAGGAATGCCCACTTATCAGTTTTAAATTGTATTATTACTTGACTATCTCTGATTATTGCAACTAATTTTTGCAACTGGTCATGATCCCAGTGGATCCGCTTTACACTGTGCACGATCCCCCTCATCCTCCTCCCCAGCCTCATTGAATGGTACATGCTTTTTTCCAACAGCATGACAAGAAATTTAGAGAAGACCGGTCATTTAACAAGAAATTGTGGAAGTACACACAGAAAAATGTGTGTGTGTATGTGTGCGTCTTTTTATCTGTCAGATATCTGACATATTATGTTCGACATCTGAATAAAATATTTTAGAACAGGTGTACCAAGGTACAAGTTTGCCTCTTAAGTATTATTTAGTATTAAGTTTTATGGTCATGTTACTTCACCCATGATCCTCCTATTCTTATTCCTCCTATTCTTATTTTGTTCCATTAGAGCAATTTATTCTACAACTCAACTCATTTCTGCTGGAGTTGATCCTCTGATTTCACAAGGGTAGATCCCATACTCAGCTACTGTCTGACAAAAACATAATAACAGTATAATAGTGTTAAAATAGTATAAAAGTGTATAAATTGCTGGAATTCCATCTTAAGTTAGGTTATACAGAATTATTGAGGTTTTAGAGAAGGGTTGGGATCAGTTTGGAGTTCATGGTGAAAGTCTACTAATCTGCTCGTCCCACAGTGGTGCGTACCATGAAGCGTAGCTCTTCAAACCGTATATCTACCCTGGTTACCCTTCCACTCTCTTCCACCACACCTTACTGTTCGGCTTTTGTGTCCAACCATTTACTCATTTTCTAAACGAGTCACATCAATATAATTTCCTCATTCTTCACTCTGGTTAGATAAAATCCAATTGAGGAGTCCTTTCAATCACATTCAGTTCAATCAATGCAAAATGTAACATGAAGCAGCTATCCATTGATTGATGACAGAGAATTCATTCTCCATTCTTTCATTCAACAAGCACTTCATGAATCTTTTTAAGATAAAGTTTTCTGAATTGAAATTTTTACAAAGTCCACTTTGTGAATATACCGCTATTACCCCAACCCTGCTTTAGAGGAATTACCAAACACAGCATAATGCAGTGAATGTGAGATCATTACAGAATGAGCTCAGATTCACCCTTAACATGGCTAAAAAACCAATGTGTAAGATGTAATGGGTGTGTGACTGTAGACCTAAATATCTAAATATCTACATTAGACTCAAACTTAGTTCTTTGAAGGTTATTCCTCACTGACAAGACTGACAAGAGTACATATCCTCATCTATAAAACGAGGATGGGAGCAGGAAGGTGCCTCTCCACACGTTTTTCTTCCATTCCTCCATCTCTCTCTGTATGTCCCTGTCTGTTCACATTGAACATGTTAAAACCCCAAAACAATGAGCATTTGATTCACTTTCTTTAAAAGAGAAATACATTAATGATGCTCCCTGACAGTCTGCATTAATCAGAGGGGGCTCCCCCTGAACACAACTCTTTATCGGCCATCGATTTTCCAGTGGGTTTATGGCGAGCGACACACCGAGAGAGCTCGTCGCCGGGCGGCTGCTGGGAAACACATTACGGGGCTGTCAGTTGTCTCGCCATGCATCCTGCATCATTCTTTAAGCACATGAGAAGTTCATTACACCACACAGCTCTGACAGTGCATAGGATATTAGGGACTGTGTCCATTGTGCATATCCTTGGTGGTAGCACAGTTGACATAGCAGAGAATCCACACATTCTCTACATATCATGCCTTTACAGGGATTTGAGGGACATTTTTGAAGTTCAAAAGTCATTTTAAACCAACAGATTAAAGCTGTTAGCTCAACTTTCCAACAGTCTGTGGTATAAACAAATGGTTATTTCTGTTTAATTTGTGTCTGTAATTTCTGTCTCTTTCATAATCTAAGATTAACACAGTACTAGATTTGAAATGAACAGCATGTCTCAGAATGTCTCCCACTTTTACGGTCACTTGGAGGACTTGTCATAAACACTAGAGGACAGTGCCATAGTCCCATGTCTTGATGATGCAGCTACATATTCTCCTAGCTCCCTTGTACTTTCCACGTTGGCCAAAACGATTTCTCACCTTAAGATGCTCACGCTGTTTTGATTTATGATGCTTCAGAACTACTAAAATTCAATTTCAGCCTGCATTCCACGCTTCTGATTGCCCCGTAAATGAGATAAACTGATGGCAATTTATTCAAGGATCCCACCTCTCCTCTCTCTCCTGTTCTTTCAACGGGAGACACAACTCACATCCTAGACTTGGGTGACTCCGATGTTTAAGCAATATGTCTGTATTCCAAAAGCATTCAGCAGAACAGACAAGCTGATGCTAATAGAAACTCTCACACAGAACAAAGAGAGAGATAAAAACGACTTGCTTGTTTGATGATGTGATAAACATTCTCCTCCTGTCATTCGCCCAGAAAAAAAATAATAAAGTTTTGTCTATGTGTACATACAGTACATTCTAACTGACTTGTTTCAGAAAGTCTGAAAATAGTCTGACTTATATACATTTTTCCAACCTATCTGGGACATTCACCAATGAGATTTGATGATGTTGATGCATCTAGGACCTCAAGTCCTTAACGCCAGCAATCACACTATCAAGGCTCTACCTATCGGGCATAACTGTGTGATTCTGACAGGTGAAGCCCATTAAGAGCTATGTAATGGCATATAAGAGTGAATATGATAATAAAGAATGGTAAAGGACAGTATTAAAAGGCTTTAAGGTCCAAAATATGATAGGATAGGACTTATATTACACTGGTAGAGCCCTGCCGAATTATGTACAAAATTATTAGATCAGAGAAACACTGACCACAATGACTGACCATCACTAACGTTGATGTAACCACATACTGCTTTAACAACAAAAACAACACTTATCACACCACTTATCTCTGAGATGCTGATGATGTTCACGCTAAACAATGTAGTCAACAGACCCATTCAAACTTTAAAGAGAAGCTGTCAGAAACCACGATAAAAAAGTATAATGATTATAAATGCTGAGCCCCATTTAGGAGGCGTCAGTGCCATTGTTGTTGATATCCAGCGTATCAATCATGTTGATTGATCATCCCGCTCCGGTGACATCAGTTTTATGGCCTCTGAAATGCGTCTCAGTGTTTTCACAATGCCATCCAATTAGAGCACTCCATTCATCATTGGGCTGGAGAATCATTATTAATTGGGTGGAGAGCTGACTGCCACTCCCCTGCTGAGGAGGGCCAAGGCTTCTGGAGATCAGGCCATTCATACTGAGCTAAAAGAAATGGGGGGTGTGAGGGTGCAGTGTGCAGGGGGCCACATGGACATGCAAAACTCCACACCTATATCTAGTTTGGCCAGTTCAGGCACAACATGAAAGATTATCGTGTTATTTCTTAGTAAAAACTGGGGGAATCTCAACTCCAATGTGAAGAAGTTGTAGAAACAATCTTGCTTCTCTGGTGTATCTCCAATTCAAAATAAATAAAGAAAGAAAAAGTTCCTAACACCTTTTACGAGTTTCTGTAGCACTATTCTTTTTTTGGTAATCGTACCTTCGTTGCCTGCAGATAGGCCATCTGGCTTTGTGATTCCCGTGCTCTTTTTCCGTCTGTGTTTCTTGCGATTGGCGTGTGGCGAGGGAGGCGGCTCCAGCTTGGGACTAGTGGCGCTGCCCACACTGGAACTGCCAGTCACAGGTTCACTCATTCCATTGGCTGAAAAAAGACAGACAGGCAATCATTATTTTTTTTATTTATTAAAAGTAAACTGTGCTGACATTCTGCCAACTTCACTATAATTTAGTAGATATACTGACAGATATAAAACCAGAAAAGTGAAAAGAAGTATGTATGAATGTATCACTGTATCCATGAATCACTCACATGACCAAATTATAGGTATGAGTGAAATGAGACTGAGCATAAACAGTGAAATATATCATGGGCAGCCGTACACAAAACAGATGCGGGCTTTGCCAACGGCACAACTTCAAAATGAGACTACTTTAGCAAGAGTTGGAAATAGCTTGGAGTGGTCCAAAAGTAACTGTGCTACTCTGGCCTTAGACAGGGTGAGGGACAGGTATGGGGCTATCAGCTAACAAATGGTTATGTAGGTTAGCCCCAGGCAAAGCTCTCTATGGCTGTCTGAGAGTGACAGGGGGCTAAGAGCTGGCTTTGTTTCTTGTAAGTGATTTTATAAATGTGATATTAACCTGTGCTACCGTTGGGCAGAGGGATGGGAGGGATAGAACGATAGGAGGGGGTTGTCAGCTTGCCATCTTTCTGATTTCCTGACATTTGACATCACTTTCCCTTCTTTCTCCCTCCGGATGCCATTATGAAACTGGGG
>CABFOQ010007668.1:8251-36704 GCA_900660455.1 Gephyroberyx darwinii
TGTACACACACACACACACACACACACACACACACACACACACACACACACACACACACACACACACACACACACACACACACACACACACACGTGTTCTGCCTCCATTTACAACTTATACTAGATATACAAACATCAATCATTTCTACAATCCACTCACACTAACTCCTCTCTCTCACTAGTCAATATATTTAACTTTTTCAATTTCATTCAGCACTCCACCCATCTGGTCTCATGATAGGGAAAAAACATTTAAGGAAATAAATAGACCCTACTGTCTCCCTCCATTTCCCCATCACCTCGGGAGATAAGAGGACAGAAACTGTTTTCTCATCTTCCAGAGTATGAAAATAAATGATGCTGGAGGATATGGAAGATCCGAAGGCAGGGGCCTACAAGATGTTGCGGACTACTGGAGCAGCAAACTGTATTCACTCAACTCTTTTCCTGGGAATTTTTCTTTATGAAGAGCAATATCTCAATAACGCTTTAACAAACATGCCATTCTGCCTCATTGTTTGAGTACTTAAACTTGAGAGTAAGCCATCAATGTGTTGTTAATGCTGTGATCACATAGGACACTTTTATCTCCTACGCAAATGTAAAGCAGTGAAAGTGTTCCATCATTATTGTTGCTATGCAACACAAACTTCTAATTATCATTAACGATCTAATCTGAAGTAACAAATAGGATAATGTTGTTGAAAATTAAAAATGGACAGAAGAAAGTTTGTTTCATAATGGAGGATGTGGGTACAAGATAGTATCTATTTCAAAAGCTATTGTTGCACGATGCAGCAAAAGTTGAAACATGTTCAACTCGCCCAGGGAGCGCCCCAAAACATGTCACATCAAAAATGCGAGGCACATAGTTTGGAGGAGAGGTGTGACTGCTGCGACGAAACCATTAAAAAAAACAAAAAAACAGTGCAGGTGTGTTCAAAAAAGTGTCCTATATGTTCCATTTTAACATGATGGGATGATGAATCTTTTATGAAGGGACTTTCTATTTTCATAGCATTGTGCCCCGGGCGGTGCCTTGTGTCTTATGCTACACTGAGTGGTGTGTGCATGATGTATGTCTGCTGCACGTTCTTGCACTCAAACCTACTTAGCAGACTCCATTTGGTAAAAGGTTGCAGTTATTATTTTTGATTGTTACTGCCTTTCACGACAAATTAACAATTATTTTAGTGGAAAATACATAAAACAACAACAAATCTGGCAATTTAATGTGGCCTGGCTTATCTGCAAAAGTACAGCGTGACATTCTTTTCATATGAGAGGATAAGTTAAGTGCAGCATACATGCATGACAGGAAAAGTGTTTCATGCTAACAATTGTTTGACAAAAGTTTTGATTTTTTTACATTGAAAACTACAATGAAAGGAACCCCCATTCCGTCATATAAACATACGATCTTCCACATGCCAGTTGTTCCTACATCCAAACTAGATTATGCCATCGCTTGGAATATACAAGTTGTGCGGGCATCAAGCTTGCTCAAGATTTTAGTACGGTACAGAACGTCAAACAGAATGTCAAACCATGTCTGTCGACTCAACAACACGTGGCATAAGAAGTGGTTCGGTTGAAAAATGAAATTCCCCTGCGAGGGGGGAACGTGATACCTTCATTCTTACCTTCCTCCCACCCCTGGGGACTTCCTCCCTTCTTTTCGGCCTTCTCGTTCCCTTCCTCCCACGGGTCCCCAGTGGCCACTATGCTCCATGTGAATTCTGGATTAGTCCCCAGATGCTGGTCACATATTTTGCTATTGCCAGGGCATCGGTGATCTGGTGAAATGAGAGACATTTGTGAAATAACCTTAACTCTTGAAGCCCTGATCTATAAATTTGAGGTATATTCACATATTTTCACATATAACAGTTGATTTGATGGGAACTTTGACAAACGTTACCAATGTAAACAATCATTTTATCGCCTCAAAATACATGGAAGACTCATCTTTGGCTGGCACATACTGTCACAGTCAAGAACTCAAGGGTTAGATGCAGTAGGAGTTAAGGTATTGTAGCAAATAATACCAAAATGCTCTCCTACATATTACTCAGAGGGATGCCTCTCCTCCCACTCATCCTCTCTCTGTCTGTCTCTTTACCGCCATCTGTCCTTCCCTTGCTGTTGACAGACCTCATGTGGAGTCATCCCTGTGGCTTGGTAAATGATAATCTGTCTATGAGAGGGCTCTATCACTTTCAAATGACTTCTCACCATGGGTCCAGGATGAGAGGCACTCACGAGTGCCATACAATCAGCTTTCAAAGTCTACATACTAGTCCTCTTCGATGGCTGCATCTTTGTACCGTAACACCAGTGACCAGGCTTGTCAGACCCGTGTATAGCCACCAGACTATCAATAAACACTATCATTAGCATCAAATTAACATCCATTTAGAAGCCAATCAGAGAAAATTAATGCCCTGCTGTGTTATTGTAAAGATCACACACAGCGTTGGGACTAAATTAAACCCTAAAAGCACATTGATTGCAGTAGACAATAGGGTCTGACCGATGTGGATTTTTCAAGTCCAAGTGTTCACTGTTTCCCCCAGAATACATGTATTCTGGTCAGTGTGGAAGAGCCTAAACAACATCAGACTATCATGAGACAATAAACCTCTCTACTGAAACCAGCAGCTCCTTAAGGCAGGGTGACCCACCTCATCTATTCAATGGCAGGGAAACTCTGGTACATTATTGCCTTTAAAAGAAGAATTTATTTACAAACACAGTTGGACATTTAAATGAAAAAAATGTACATTTTTACAGAATCTGCATCATATCTGTGGTGGGCAACAGTGACTGGCTGATATCCGACATTTAATACAAGGCCAATAATGGCAAATCGGTCTAACCATAGTAGACACACTTGCTCACCCAATCCTTCACAACATACTTGGCAGCATCTCCCACTGCATGATCAAACATCTTATTTTGGACTTCTTAAACATTTGTATGAACATATACAACTGGACTAAGAACACAGGTGGAACAAGTTATCGGTGACTGCAGATGTTGGATGGGCTGCTTAAAAGGAGCATTGCCTAATGTGGTGGCAAGACGGCATTATAGGCTTTAAATGACATGGTTCAGAGGACATCATACTGTAGGAACTGTCTCTCCCTGGCCACTTGGCAACAGTAACGGTAATGGTTTACATGTAAAACTTGTCGTTTGGAAAAAAACATTGATTCCTGTAGCCAATCGCCACCGGGGACCTTGAGGACCAATGAGGTGTGGAGGAATTGAAGGGTGCAAGGTTGCAGCGAAAGCTGATTGCCTTCCCTTCAATAAATGTCTGTGTAGCTAGGGTAGAGTGATGCAGTGTGTGTTCAGCCCTTTAAACTTACATTGCGCTGAGATCAGCACAGTTGTTCTGACCCGTGTTGATGCTTTTCTACTAAAACTAACACTTTTGATAGTTAGTTTCCTTACATATATGAATCAGATAGGTTCCGTTACAAGTTTAATAGTTTAGAATTCACTATTGAAAGGGTGTGAGAAAGGTTACCATTGCTAATACAGAGGCATTTAATAGCTAATGATTTATTGCTATACAATGGGTGCAAAAACCTTTACTTTTATTAACAAAGATATGGGTCACGGAGGCAACAATTTTGTCCTTCTTGTTGGTTCTACTATATTCTGTAAAAAAACAACACTCCTTGTGCTGAAAATTTGCAAAGAAAGCTGCGCCACTTGTGACTCATTTTTCTCTGACAGACGTGTGCGTGTGCGTGCATGGGAATATTGCACATCGATTGCATACAGACATTTGCATTCCTTACACACTCACAGAAACTAACATAGACATAAGTTACATAGCTGTCTCTTCGCATTTTTCCGCCCTCGTACATTATACCCACGTTTGTGCATGCAAAAGCGCACTTGGAACACACGTCTTGCATGTGCTGCCAGATGAGGCTGAGAGATGTGATGTGATTCAACTGGGGCTGAGCAAGATCTGGACCTGTCATCCAATTTCGCCCACCTTCTGCGTGTGCAAAGTGAATAAAAACTGATGACTTGCCAAATGACCAGCTTAAACAGCATTTTAATCCACATTCAGGCCCTTCATTTTTTTCAACATACTAGTATACTCTGAATATGTGATCATATCCTTCTTTGACATCACTCAGCAGGATTCATTTGACCTTTTAATGACAAATTTGCAGGAGACAGTGTGTTTCCTGCAGAATAGTATCCTTGGTTGCCCCCCTAATGTTTTGACAGAGGAGTGTTAATTTGGAGCTGGTAGGGACAAACATTCTCTCTGTTAAAAAGTCTGTTTTAATATTTGATTTTGGCCCTAAGCACAGAGTAATTACTGGAAACAGTGTTTGAAGTTGAGTCACAAAATACTCACTGTGGAAATATAATGCGTTTGAGAGAAGAATTAATTTGCTTAAAGGGCATTTTTCTTGCTCGAAATAATCTACCTGCGCTTGTGGCGTGAAGAAGCTGGCTCAATTTACTGAGCAATGTTTACCTGGACTGAAAATGTTGTGCATAACAGGGTTAAAAGGGAAAGCTATAAATTAAAATTCAGTTTGAACTATTTGAAGAATGGGGGGAAAAAAGCTTTGATGAAGATTTATAGAAACCCCGACAACATGCGTTCTAGCTCATCCACTTAAAAAACGTTTTCAAGTTGAGACGCAGAGGTTTGATTTATTGAATTGTTGAAAACCCTGTGAAATGAAAAATAACTTCTTTGAGTTGTTAAGCAATGCAGCTAACGTTAAGGTAGTCCCAGGAGGTGGCACGGGCCAAAAATACAACAAATTTGCAGTCAAGACAAACATGTTTCTACACTGTTCTTGTCAATACTCAGTGAAAAGTAACTTATTCACCTTGCACTTGGTGTGTCACACTTTGATTGGCATCTCTTTGCAAGCCCCAAGTGCTGGTTCATGTCCCTGCTTGGGTATACAAACAATTTTAAAAAAGCACGATGCTACAATTATAATAACTGCGTTTCTTATATTTCATAACTGCTTTCTTTTTCAATTACCACCTATTAAATTACGTGTGATCAGTTGCCGCACTGAACATTAGGTTAACCTTCACATTGATACCATATGCAAGCTGTTCGTTTTTCTAAGCGCCACCCATAATCCTGTTTTCAGAGCCACAAACCTCTGATTGGTTGCTATAACAAGCAATGCTTTTCCCCAACAATGTTGGGGACTGTTACTCATTGCACAACCTAACCTCAATCCAAATCATGGGGGTTAAAACATTATTTAATGAATGTGAATCCCTTCCTAGTGTCTTGAGACTCTGAGCAAAGTTATGATGAAAATGCATAAATGACACCCAGTTATATTTACTGTATTTGCACTGCACTGCAAAGAAAGTGATTATTTTAATTACAGTGCATGCCAGGTGCCGTCAGATGTACTCAGCAGCTTTGATAGGCATTTGCAGGTATTCATTACGTAAGCTCTATTTTCAGACTGACTAAATAACGGATTGATGGATTGTTTGGATGTTTATTGTCATTATAAGCAAATACCTGTGCCATCACCGATCCGTCATAATAGGGAAACAAAAGTCACTTGTTTGTGCAAATACTGTCATTACTTTAACTGAAAACAGTATGTGAGCAATTTAGTGTTTCTGCTTGTTTGAGTTGAGTTAATCAAAATCAAAAGCGCCATCAAAGGAGTTGCCATCTGCAATGGGAAAAAAGGATTTGACTTCTTTCTTCTCCAATCTCCACTGCATCAATTTTATGTCATCTCATCTGGATGTAATATTAGCTTGTGTAATTTAATCAGCGCTGTCAGGTTCAGCACATTATAAAGGCTTACAGTGAATAATGGCTGATTACTATCCCATTATTATTGCCTCTTTCTTGATCCATGTCAAGCCCTACTTTTGTTAGGCCTGCTTAACGGGTCGTCTGCACAACAGCCTCTGGCGGTAATGAGAGGCAATCTTTGAATATTAATACCCTAGAGATGGTGGCCTTTGGGCATGGTGATGCTCGGGACATGAGTGCTTGGAGTCATAAAGCATCCTGGGGGTCTGTAGATGCAAATCTGTTGAGAGCATTTATAGGTTGTTAATTTGCAGAACTCAAAATGGCCAATTATTCCATTTTTCTCCATTTTATGCTGTATGTCTTGTTGAGAAAGAGGATGATCATAAAGCCAATCTGAAGTTGGAACAAACCAAATGTGAGCCGGCAGCCTGAAAACTACAGAACATTAGCCTGTGTACAAATAAATGCCATAACAGTATTGGCTTGAGACTTGTCTGAGGAGGTCAGCATCTTTATCTAAGATCAAGATCAATTTTATACAAAAGGCTTTTGTGTGCAACGTACAATCTACTGCATGCTCACTATGATGGAAATGATTTATAAGACACTAAGATAACACCAAATATCCTTTATAGGTCAATAAATTGGTGAACTATTGTTTGTAAATGCAACAAAAAATGAAGTTGAGTTTAGCTTGTTGTAGCAGTAGACCAGCAGTAGATCTGCTAGGGTGCTTTAAAGAAAATTCATTGGAAAACAACCGGCATATCCTAAGCCCTTCAGTAATTAACAACAGCATTCCCAGAGTTGCCAGTGGATCTGACTGTGTTAACAAGGGTGTGTGATTGGTTAATGAGCCTATCGTGACATTGCGACCCTGACCTCATTCATCAAACACAACAGAGATTGAGCGCTGTGTCATGTTCCACTGCCGAAGGTCATTGAGATGCGAGCCAACTGTGGCCATCTTGATTTTGTATATAAATGAACCTGCCAATTCCCAGCAGTGCACAACTACATGAGTACATGTTTAAAAAAAATGAGATTGCGGATTTGCACATGAGTGCCTCTGACATCAAGTAAATTACATCTAACGATGTATGTCTCTTTGTGGATCGAGGGTGAAAACTGCGTTGACAAATTCCCCTGTGAAACCCTTTAACTGGGATGATGGATATGTTTATTCCCTGATTACAATGAGATTGCTTCTGGCTTGAGCTTATTTATGTAGCCATTCAACTTTTTTACGGCCTGCATATTCCAAGGCAAATTCATTCTCTCTCAAGGGAGTTTGAGCCCCACTGTCAAACACATACAGCAGGCGGACAGATGAACAGATGACTGGCAAGTGATTTTTGACAGACAGGAGGGATGAGAAGTGGTGTGGAGAAATGAAATAAAACACACAGCTCAGATGCCAGGGCTGGGGACACATATTAATGGGCAATTCCTTTTCTCATCACTTGTTTTTCTTCCCCAGGATGAGTTTTTGACGTCAATCAATTCTGCTTGTTTTGCAACTGAGGCAAAGCAACTGAATTTGCTCTCTTGCCCCATGTTTTGAGATGGAAGGGGGGGGGGGTCAGGACAATCAAATGTAATCTGTTTATTGAGAGCAAGGAAAAGGGGAGAAGAAGAGTGGGTGGAATTATTGAAGTGGTTGGCTCGTCAAGATGTTTTGACGCAACTTCACTTGGCAGGTTTTGGTTCAAGGACGCAGAGGGATTAGAAATTGAATGTCGGCCTTCAAATTCCGTGTGAACCTGCCCCTTCACCTTGTCCTTAGTATCCATGCTTCAAAACTACAAAGGTAGCATGCTGGTGGGGGGGTGGGGGATCAAGAGAAATTCATCACAACACACCCTCTATAACGGCCTTAAAGATACTATAGTGCTGCTGATGAAAATGACAAATTAAAAAAAGTTATCGCTTTACTGTATGTGATCCACATCATTAATACAGTTTGTGAGTTTCCAGGCAGCAAGTCAAAAATAGGTCTTGAGTCACTGTAAGCAGCAACAGTGAACTCTACCGTGAATGGTGATTTTGCTCACTGGACTTCCAACCTCACCTCATCATCTTCCCACGCCAGTAAAGTGCACATAATGGGCAATCATGCTGTTGAGTACATACTCCACATAGAAACGTTACCGATGGTTCTCTGCCTACTACTATACCTCTGACTGCCCAAAACTACTCTGTTGTCGCTCCAAACCTTAACGTTAGGTTAATTAATCACAAGGTTTTTTTTTTAGAAGCTGTGAAAATGAAAATGTGTCAGATGCTCAAAGAAAATGACCTCTTCGTTTGATGTCACTGCTTTTTTTTCTCCTCCAATCTGTCCCATGATGCACAGCAGTCAACAAATATGCATCTAACAGATTTGTGACAGACTGAGCAACTGGGAAAGCCCAATTAATATGTATTGTAAGAGCACAGTGTATTTCAGCACCATGGACAGTGGTCAGCTCTGCCTCTGAAAATCAAATGCATAATGTGTATTTTATTGTAAGACCTTTGAGTTTGTTTGTTGGTTGCGTTTTCCATGTCCACATCCGTGTGTCTTGGATTCAAAATCAAAGCGAGTAAATGTTATTTCTTTTGTTTTATTAACGTCTCATGATAAATTTAGTAGCAAATCTGTGTAATCTCACTTGTTTTTTAGTTTGTTTGTTTAGTTTGTTAGAGGCACTCAAGCATACAAATAAATACCAATGATTTGAAAGCTCAATTAGAACTACCCTCCTCTACATGATACTGTACGAGCAATGTCCGCTCTTGCCAGTTTGCAGAGAATGGAAGAGCTGGATCAAGTGCCGGGTGAACATGTGCGTTGCACATTGGAAGTGGCTGGAAGGGCTGAATGATGTGGATCGGGAAGATGCCATATTTAAGCACCTGCACCAGTGCTCTGTCTTTCATACTCCCCCGCCTTTGCAAATGTGTTTTATTCCACTGCTGTGTCTCATTACACAAGAACAGCACTACCAGCTGAGTGAGGCAGATGTTCTATTGTAGTGCACAGCAACTCCTCGAGTGGCTAGCATCCATTTGAGTGCCTGTGTTACAGCTGGCAGCCACAGCTGAAGCGGGACAATCCATCTCGATCAAGAGAATAGGGCTGGAGTGAGAAAGATGGCGCACGGGAGAGGCTTTGTTAGATAGAAAATGGCAATGGACTGCCCTGCTGTAATTCTCAAAGGGATGACAGCGGAGATGGGAGGAGGGACGAGACGGAGAGAGACAGGTCAGTGTGCTCTGCCACCACTGACAAACTGCAGCGGAGAAGTCAGCTCGCCTGTGCTGAAATGGAAATGAGGAGGTTGCCTTACCCTGTAGCTCCAACAGCTAATGGAGAGAGGGATGGAGTGATTGCAGGAAGGAGGGAGGGAGGTATGGGGGCAAATGGTGGCGAGTGGCGGTTCTGCGTCGGCTTATGTGGTAAGTAATAAATGCCAGCGCCTAGCAGATGCTGTGGGGACAGCTGAGATCGATCACTGAAGCCTACAGCCGTGTTCACCAGTGACCACTTAGTATTTTTTCTCTCTGCCCTCCTCTGAACCTGAACTATGCCGCAGCACAACTCCCCTCTGTCAGCACGTCACCAATCTGGTACTGCCACAAGAGCGTGTCTGCGATATGTGCAAACACACCCACACACACTGCTGTAATGCGATACGTGTGAGGACCTTCGTTGACTGTATTCATTCCCTCATCCCAAATTTAACCCTTAACGTACTCAAATCCTAATTTCAATCATCACTTTAAATCGAGCTCCCAACCCTGAACTAGCCCCTTCAAGAAGTTAGGACCGGATTTTCCGCATCTTTCTATCCTTGTGAGGGCATTTGGTCCTCATAAATATAGAAATATATGAACACGAACACACATACAATCACGGGGATGCTATACGACCACAATTTGCACAAGTAAAATGCATTCAATTTGTTCTTGTATGTTCAATCAACTTTTTGGCACACTCTCCGGCATTGCTGTCAAACATTTAATTGTGTTTTGGTCAATTGCATGTTTGTGGTCATCAGGATTTAATGTGTCTCATTGGACTATTCCATTATTCAGCTGTTGTGGTCATTTGGCTTTTACTGCCCAGATGTGATGCTTCCTGCTCTAGCCAGATCACCAGCCTCCAAAGTGTGCTAGAGAACAAACTTAGTGATCGTAGGAGGTGTGAGAGGTCAGGCCTGTCATCGTATAAAATAGTAGATGCGGCCGGCTATGTGTGTGATGGGTCGTTTTATTCTAAATCAAACGGGGGAGGAGGGGATTTGTTGCCGAACTGACACCAATTACGGTTACTTCTACTGCTGGCTGTCACAGTCGCAGGCAGCCGAGACGAAGTCCCGGGGATTCACAGTCAAGGATGTGTTTCATAAACAGTCGGGTGACAGTTTGGTGCTGGCGGGGCTCTGAATTATCACTTACAGGATGACCTTCCACCCTCAGAGAGGATCCCAAGGGGCAAACCACTATGCTGGAGCTGTCGCCTCTGAGTGACGTGAATGGGCTTTGAGAGGTTGCCGTGACATGGATACACACATGCATGCCTTACAGGCTTTAGGCAGATGCTCCAACCCAGGGCTGCAGTAGTCGAGTCCAGTCTCAAGACCTCTTTTCTCATGTCTTTGACTCAGACTATTGGATGTTGACTACATTTATTAAAGATTAAAGATTAATTTTTCTCCACCTGCTCCAACCTTTTGTTTATTTTCTCCCCAGCACTGCAAACAATGTAGAGGGTATAAGCTCTGTTGATCCTATTTTGATCTTGGTTTGATTAGAACGTGATTTGCTCTTGACTTGGTCTTGAACCCATTTGGACCTGGTCTTAGATTTGACTTGGACTCGACTAAGGTGGTCTTGACTACAGCCCTGCTCACACCCCTGTCACGCTTGCTGATTTGATCTGATTTAAATTATAAGATCCACAAAGAGCTTGCCTTTCACGATTGTGACATTTTAAGCTCATGTAACCCAATGCTGATAAGCTATCTGCCTGTATAATGCTGTTCACTCAAGCCGGAACTCAGACGGGAGATATCTTGCATCACATACAACAAATTCCAATGTATATATCCTGCTACTACAGATGGCAATACAGAAAACGTGGAACATGCAGCTGGAGATCTTTACAGACAAGACTATGTTTGCTATTTAGGAGTTCATCTCATGAAATCCAATAATGGATATAGATTGTGCAGTAAGAGTGAATGAATGTTTGTTTCACTAGCTGCAGTGAAATGGCTGTGATTCTTCATCTGTGACATATGGCTGCACCAGTGGTTGACTGACATTTAATTCGGATTAGTGAGCTGTGAGGAAATCCTATCTAATTGCATAGCAGCCACTCACATATAGCTGCTCTTAGTATAAATATGTCCTTTAGACCTACGTAGTACTCCTCTCACACTGTATATGGAGCAAATTAGAGAGTAGTCATGGTCTTTATGAGTCCAGATCCATATTAAAGTACAATAAACCCTTAACATTTTTGAATAACAGGGAGTTCATGACAGTATGCCTTATGGGAAATTCTGCTACGGTTGAGTTCAATATCATTTTGAGAAGATACTTTCTCTCTCTCTCTCATTATTATTTCTCTCTCCAAACATTTTGTGTGTTTGGCTTTTGAAGTTTATTACATATGCAAAATATGTCCTTGTATCGCCTTGCAGCTTCTTGAAATAAAACTTGGAAGATTGGTTCATAATGCCTGGATGATTAGAAATAACATTTAAAGAGATGACATTTAACAAACTTTGATTACTTGACATTATTATCTCATCTTAACACTGACCAAAATGGCCTGTAGTTTTGAATGCCTTTTTCAAAAGAATTTCTTTTTTCAATAAAACACATTCTGAGCATCCATTCAAGCTCAAGTGGACAAAATCGAATCCTCTTCAAAGCCCTCTGTTTGACACTTTGACTTTGTCTTAACTTTTGTTTCTTTAACAGATTCTTTCTTTTGCCATTTCAGTGTCTAAGGTTCAATAATTTCTGTCCTTGTTCAAAGATGTTTTGAAACACAACTTTGTCAGGGGTCTTGAGAATGACCTGAAAAATCAATGTTCTGCCACTTGACAAAAACAGTACATTTTGTCTATCTCTACCACCTACCACTGTAATGCACCCTACAGTGCTAAATGTAGATTTTATTGCATGCCTGTATATTGTATTGTATGTGTATTGCTGTAACTTAACATATCTGCTTTCTTCGGTTTTAGCCATATCCCTGTAATTGTTACATATGGTTCCACTATGTTGATATTTTTATAATGCTACGTGTTAATACGTAGGTATAGGTATATAGAGCACATATTTCATATTTAGTCATCTTTATTAATCCATAATCTTTAAAATGTATTCATGTCTAATTTATTTTTAGTACAGAATCCAGACTGTTAGTAACAAATGTAAGTAAATAATCCATATTTCCCACACTTCCCACTCTTAAAGTCTTAACGTGTTGAAATAGTTATCTGTATGTCTATATTACCCCACAATTGCTTAAAATCTATTTTGTTGCTTTTATTGGTTTGTTTAATGCTTAGTTTTAGGTTCTATCTTTCTTTTTCACTTTTGCAGCCAGCATTTACCCCGGAGGATAAATAAAGGTTGAACTTCAGCAGTTGCAGCTGTTGCAGTTTCCAAATATTTTTACAATGGTAGCTAGAAGTCATATTCCTTGACCTGGAGTGGCTTCCAGGATGGGCCGATCCACGGGCCTCCAACTTTGTGAACGTGCTAGGGCTGGTGAGCAGCTGCGTAGAGGGCAAGAGAGACAGAGACGTTTATGTGTGCTGATGGAGAGCTGACACCAATTGTCATGGCCAATCAGGTGCAAGAGGTTCTCTGGAGGACGGGGGTGCCTGGGCCTGTCTGTCTGTCTGAGGAGGGCTGACAATGTGCGACTCACCTGACGTGGGCATCGGGTCCTTGGGGAAGCTCAGCTCATCCTCGGCCACCCAGGAGAAGTTCCAGTAGCCTCTAGGAATGCCAGCGGCGGTCCTACCAGCCAACAATTCACCTGCAATACAACAAATCCACAGTTTACTATCAGGACCATGTGCAACAAAACTGACCTTGTGCAAGCAGAACATAAGGCAGGAGCAACGAAAACCATTATTGGAGTGTTTGGGTATTTAATTGAATCATGATTGTGTCTAGCTGTGTTGATTTGCACTGGATGGTTGCCATTGATTTGGCATCTAAGTGCCCATGCTGTTGACCTTGGTGTCTGGTGGTCCAACTCACTCCTGTTATTTATAGACCACATATGCCTGCCGTTAGTTTTTATTCATTTTATTAGGTATTAACAGCCTGGGCTGTGTGTTCTTTGGTTCGTTCATTTGTGTGTGATTCATTTTGCATGGCCAAGTGCTTAGGGAAATTACGGTATGCCCGCTTTAGGCCTCCAGAGCCCTAAGAGTTGAGGGAAATCCAGTTTTCGCTCGTACAACAAGAAGTACGGTAAAAGTCATACAAGCACGAGAAGCTCTAGGTCGGTGTGGGGTACATTCACATACCAGGAAGTAGCTTGATCTCCTAGCTGTGTACAATAACACTGTGCTACAACAGCACTTTGGTGTTAACAGGTGGAGTCAACACAGTTTCACTCACTCCAGTCATGCATACCCACTACCTCGTCTCTCCACCCAAGCACCTAGAAAGCACTAGCGCACTTGTTTGCATGTGGCTTTTGACTGACTTCCAAAAGGGTTTTCTCCTTGAAATGAGATCCAAAATAGTCACCACTGGCCTTGTTTTTGTCCATAAATATTGCTGTGTGATCTTACAGTCTTCAACCCCTCAATCCCATGCAAAGCCCTTAAAATTGGCAGCTTCACTATCTAATAAACTAGAGGAGGAAACCCTGAAAGAGCTTGGCAGAGCTTGATCCTAGTGGGGGGTGAAAACCTGATAGATATCTCAGCTGAAATCATGATTTCTGTATTAGGGGCTCCTTTTCACCCGGTAAGGGGTGGCCACTCACAAACCACTCATTTGCAGTGAGAGGCAAGCGAGTGGGTAGGGTGGTTTTCCCGTGAGATATCCATGCTCATGCTCGTCTCATCTCACGCACATGCCCGCCCGCTGACTTCCTCAACTAGACTTGAATCTGACTGAATTTTTGAGGGAGTTGTGGTGTTGCCGTACATAATTGACCAGTGGATGCTATCTTGTTTGACCAATGAAAAGAGAGTTTGCTGATTTCATGGAGGAGAAATTGATCCTAGCAGGGTGTAATTTCACATAACTGATAACGACTGTAGCAGCTGTGTCTAAAATTACAGATCTTATTTTTTTAAATGGACGATATCTAGCAGAGGTCATAGCTTTTTTTTGTTTTTTTTTAAATGGGATGGCATGACACTTAATTCAATTCTTTATTGAAACATGTGAAGAGTCGAAAAAAGTATTCAGCAATTACTGAAATGTATTGTGCATTTTGAGATATCAGGCAGAAAAATGAGCACTCTGGGCAGGACAAGCACCAACTGCATGCTGCTGACTATTTCTATGGTAACCACGCATATAGCACTTCTGCCTGTCTGAAAAGCGCCTTAATATTAAAATATGGAGGAGTCTTTCACGTTATTGCTCAAAATGATCTAAATTATCAACCTGTGCATTTCTAAGTCAGCACAGTGAAGCATCTAATGTACCGATACTGCAGATTAATAGCTGTAAAAACTTCAGTGGTGATACAATGCACTTCAGGCAAAGCTAAAAAAGTCCAAGGGCCCATATGAACTTGTTTATTGGATATCAATAGACCACATAATTACTTCAGGACAGATTTCTCTGATTTTGTTTGACTCCTTCCTCACCTTGTAAACTCAGAGACTAATTATTGCGAGATCGAACTGAAGGCTGATGGTGTAAAGGAGATGCGAACACTACTCTCTTTCTCTTTTTCTCTTTCCTCAGTCCATGGATAATTACTACACAGTCACAGACCAATACACCGCTGCCTTGGAAGGAGCCTCCTGCATAAATCCTGTAGACATTTCAAATGAGCCTTAAAAAGGAGATTGATCGGAAATGCTGCCTTTCATAGCACTGAATAGAGCACATTTTGGCAACGTCGGCCAAAGAAGACACACGCTATTCCGAGTTCAGACGCCGAAGATGAGCAAGATGCTCTTCGTAATTTCTAAAAGGTCCTCTCCATGAATGAATGTCAAAATAATGATGCCAGAGAAATGCAATATTTGAAACTTCATTAACCTGCGTACAGTATAAACATAAATAAGAATAATAGTTTAGTAGTGGTCCTAGTATATTATCCAAGATCTTGAAGGAAAATTCCACCCTCAGATCCTCTTACTTTGTGGTATATCATCAATCTGTTCAATGCATTCCAGGAGTTATTTTGTGATTAAATGTTGCAATTTAGCTTTTTGTTGTACCCACTTTACCTCAACCTGCTTCATCCATTTCTACTCAAGTTAGTGATTTCCTATATTCCTTGAGGCTACTGTCTGTAGAGAAATTCCCCTTCCTCGTCTATAATTTCTCCTTGGATGAATGTTGAACAATGGTGCAAAATGGTGGGTCTAGAAAGAAGCCCTTGCTCTTTATTTCTGAGCGACATTTTCTGTTGATGTTTTAGATACCTGAAATTTTTTCCTCTATTAAATTCCATTGTAGCTGCACTGGAAATATCTTGTCTATGTTTAGCCAATTATCCACAGGAATAAGAAAAATACACCTCCAAACAACAACTGTTTTATAACAGTGTTTAAGTATTTTAGATCGAGTCTTCCTTTAACACCCCTGTTTCCAGCTCTCGGCTAGCTATTGACTTCTTCTGCCTCTCTTAATAATGTGTCTATTTTTATCACATCAGAGTAGGATCTCTACTGAATTTGACATCGTAATGGAAATGATTATTTTCCTATACTCCTGAGATATAAAACTGCACATTCTGTAGCAACCCACATGCATATGTAGAGATCAGAGAGATCAGAGATCAGCCCATGGAGTAGGTTTGTGTTCAACACCATATTGCTTAAGGGCACTTCATCAGGGCTGGGCATCATCTGCTTTGATTTTCTAAACCCTGGCTTAAGATGCAGGGATGCAACATATTAAATGATCATCGGCTGTCAACATGATCATCATCTGATAATAGCAATCATCGTAACCCTGCAGTCACCGCTCAGCCTGTAAATATCTCCTCCGCTCCCGACAGCAGCTAACATCAGAGATACTTCTTGCCGTCAGTCCTGCAGAGGAAAATACTCTGACTATAATTCACCATTCATGCAGTTTTTTATCATAATGGGGACTCAGGACTCCATAGGGTATATCTGAAATGTATTTTCTATTCAAGTGTCATGCACTCTGCATGCCCAGCCCACATGGGCATACGAGACGCATTACATTCATACATCATGCAGCAGCTGGACTCTTAAACACACAATATTATTACACACTGAAAGTGAACATTTTTCCTAGGCTTTCAAAAATATAGCATGTAGACGTAGACTACACCTTTTCAGAAACATATGCCAAGACAATCATACTCATCTAACAAAAGAAATGAACAATAAAGCTATTTCTCATTTCACAAATGAAGTGAAATTAATTTAATTTTCCCTAAAACTCATAACAACCTCTGTCCTCCTGAAGTGTGCCGTACAGAATACCTTAACAGGTAATAAACCTGAAGCCTGGAGTTTCCTATAGGTAGGCATCCCATTATCTGAATAGTTGGATTCTGAAATGTAACTATTCCCTTGTCATTCATTTTTTAAGCTCACTTGTGTCAAGTCAAGCTACATGTGAAACCAATGCTCTTCTTTCAACTCCTAAGGTGTATTTTTCAAACCTACAATTGCATGGATGTACAGTATAAACAGTGCGCTAAGGAAACCTAGATGGGGGTCAATGTGTAAAGACCTACTCCCACTTACTGGTTTCTTGATCTGACTAGACTAGTAATATTAGGGTCATAAGTGATTTAAGCATGATCCCCCAAGCTCTGCATTTTCTAGAGGTCCAACAACTGGATACTGGATACTTTGGTGAGGTGTTCCATGATCAAACATGGTCGTTATAATAGACAATTTGTAGACATGTTCAGTAGCTGTCAGGCTCCTAAATGTTGGGCGGAAGAATTCATAATGGAAACAAATACAATACTGGAAGCAAACTGTCGTAATGAAAAACATTATATATGGAAAACATTATATATTATATAAACCCATGATAACCTCAACCATGCTGGAATGTTCATTTGCATGTAAATTGAATTTATTATGATTTTGTGAGGATTTTTGACTGTTGACATCAAATAATCACACAAACAAAGAAAAAAAACAGCAGGTAAGTCCAGTTGAATTTTGTCATTACAAATCATGAACACACATGACTTTGTGCAGGACTGAAAACCTCGATGAGCTTTGGGAAAATTGAAAACTACTGGAGATCATTGGGTCATACCAGTATGAATAGGCTCTGTGAGTAACTTTTTTACTTTAAACCAAAGAAAACTTACCACCATAGTGATATTCACTGACTCAACAAACAACAAAATTACCTAGTGTATGACCCTTTAAGGACCTGGGGAAGTGGATTTGAATTTATTTTCTCCTGATGAGAGTTGAGTATCACTTTACCTATTGTCCAAGGTTTGTAAGACCAGGTAGACCATTTACTGGATATATATGTTCTTGGAAAGGTGGCTGAAGTGAAACTTCTAATAGTGACTTGTTGCTGAAACAATGCCTCATGGAGGAGCAGGTGAATAGGTCTAATATAGCACAAGACCAAAAAACCAGAGGATGATGAGTTAGAGGCAGTTACTTCAAATAATACAGGGACATACAAGGAGTGCTATAGCGTGGGATAATGGCACTGCTGTGCTGATCTATGACAATCACAGAACAGCACAAATTTATGTGTTATTGCTATTGCATAAACGTTTAATCAACAATTAAATTGCT
Source organism: Gephyroberyx darwinii (assembly GCA_900660455.1). Classification (NCBI taxonomy): domain Eukaryota; kingdom Metazoa; phylum Chordata; class Actinopteri; order Trachichthyiformes; family Trachichthyidae; genus Gephyroberyx; species Gephyroberyx darwinii. The sequence continues at coordinate 26,021 of CABFOQ010007668.1, forward strand.
TGAGAGGAAAGACTATCACTTGCTACAACAACACTGACTCAAAGTTTTTATTCCACCAACAAAAGTCCTTGAGACCCTGATGCCATTGCTGTGCAACATCCACAGTATGCAATGTGAGAGGGTTAAGACAGCCTGAATTACAAGGAGCCTTCTGGCTATCATGTAAATAAAGTGGCTGTGGGAGTTGTGGTCTGAGGAAATGTTATTTTCACTGTTGTGAAGTGGCAGTGTGCTTGCCAGGAAGTTTATCCAGTTATCTTGGCACCACTGGCTGCAGTTTTAAATGCTGAATGCATCGAGAGGGCGATGCCATAGAAATGCCAATCTTCAATCCAGTTTGGTCTTGAAAGTGGTCCGACCAAAAGGCTTTAACAGCATGGAGCTACAAACACAGCCAATGTATTAGTGGAATATAAAAGAGCTTCAGCCATGAGATCTGAGGGTAGGCAGGCACTCTGTCTCAGCCAGCCACAATGCTGTTAATATGTAATGAAGGAGGAAATCTGGATTGGCTTTTCAGACTCTATTACGTATGTTTGTCTTGGAGTAACCCTGCCCAGTGAAAACCTGAGCTGAGGCTATGGGGAAAAACCATCCAATTTTATGACAAGGCTTTTGCAAGCTTTAATAAATCCGAAAAGGTAACGAGACAACGCAATTTTAGAGAAATCACCAAATTTAGTTTCCTGTTGCTTCACGCTATTTAAGGATTTGGGTTCCCCTTTTAGTCTATGCCAACGAGGATCCGAGCTCAAATAGTGTCATTAAAACGTTATCCAAACCCTCAAACCACACATATGTATAAGTGTATAATATGTAAAACTCTTGGTGCACACGTCCACCGCTGCATGTACCATCTAACACTAAAGGAAAGAGTTTACCTCAGCCCAGCGAACAATCTAATTCTGCCCTGCCCACACACTGAAACCCTTCAAATGCTTAGTGGATTGATCAATGAGGCTTGACTCAACCTGTCACTTAAACATGGATACACATGAACATACATCTCTCTCAGTTTCCACCTCTCTGTTTGACTCTCAGACGCACACACACACACACCTTTTTTGAGATGAAAAGTGGATAGTCCCGAAAGATTGCAAAATCCTTAAAAATACAGGGGCACTAAAGCGTGAGGGGGAGAGAGGAAGAACAGCTCAAGATGAAGGAGAGGAAAATAAACACTTTTGAGAGGGCGGTAGTCTACATGATGTATGTGGCGCTTGTGGGCTTTGTTTCACGATGGTGCAACGATCCAGAAATAAAGTCAATTACCCATGAAAAGGGGGAGGCAGGAGAGGCGTACAGGTAGTGGAACTGTCGCTTCACTGGAATAGGTGGGGTTTTGAAATGTTTACACTTGGGCTAAATACCAATTTCTAATATGCTGGTCATAGTTGCTCCCCCTTCACTTCTGAGCTGTGCTGAGGTGAGACTATCAAGCTCAATGCAAGCTAATTAAAAGGCAAACAAGAAAGCTACAAATTTACCCTGTTGGATTTTCATAATCTCTGGCCTTCTGCAATACAATTGTCTTCTTCTTTTTTCCCATTAATTAAAGATTTACCTTGGGATACATACATTGCTGCCTTAATAAATTGATTACCTGTCCAGCCTGGTGACGGGTCATTAAATGCTCGTCAAAGTCTGAAGGCACCATGTCAGGCGGCCGAGTCTTGGAATTGGCTGCTCTGCTCTCCCCCACAAAGGAGCACATCGATTTCCATCAGGGTAGCCCTGACGTCCGCTAAGCGCTCTGACTTTCATTAAGAGCTTCCCAGAATTCCACACACGTTGCCCCCTCTAACCCAACCTATAAAACACACACACACACACACACACACTTGATTCCAACCTCTCACTGGAGACCTCTACTCAGAAAGCCAAGCCTCTAACCTTAACTCCACCGAAACCCTCTTTAACCGGCAGTATTGTGACGATAACTGGGTGAATGGGCACCCCACATGTGATTGATGTTTACTACATGATAAGTCTCCTCCTAAATGATCCAAGGTTAAATGGGGTTAAATAGAAGAAGTCTCTCTGAAAGAGAGAAGTGTTTATTTTGATATCCTCCCTACCATGGTTGTTGATAGCTTTAAGTGGGGGCTTATGCTGATTCTAAGCGGATCACTGCATTTGTCAAACAATGCTGGTACATGAGATTTTTTTCACAGACCTTGTCTTGTAAACAACTGGGGATTTTGGTTTTATTCAAGGATGTAGCTTATTAACTGAGAGTGCTCCTAGGAAAGTATAATTTAAGGCCTCCAATGCTAATGTGACCTCTTCACTGTAGAAAGAGGCTCTCTCAGCAAACTGCCTTTTTCCCCCCCTCTCGGACAGCTGTCATTGCATTTTGAAGGTAGGACAACTGCATGGATTTCATCCTGTAGAGAGAAAAGCAATGGCTGCAAAAATCTGTGAGTCTAGCAAATTATTTAAAAAAGGTTTTGCAATACAATTAAATTGAGCTCAACAGAACGGTACTCAGTACAACATTGCAAATCTTAACCCTTTTGGAATGAAGGTCATTTGAACCAGTGATAAATACATCTAAATTCATTATGCCTTTCTGTTAACTACTTACTCTGGTAAGTTTGTATCAGTGAGCCCTCCACTGAGCTGTTCCCCCAACTAATTATTGAGCCAAATTCACATCAAATGTCCTTATTGATTCTCTCAAAGAAATGGATCATAAGTCTTCTGAAACCATTTACCATGGGAGGAAAGTGCTGTGCGGTGGCAAGCACTTGAAGCCCTGGTGCATCCCTTTTGCTTTCACAGATTATAACACATCCACACTTAGCAGGCAGCAGCGTAACTGCAAATTAGCATCGCAAATAATGCACAGAAGTGTTCAGGCTTGTTCAGGCCTATGGTGTAGTATCTCAAGTTACAGAAAATGCCCCAAATTCTCCAGCCTGATCTCATTTAATATGGTGGGTAAAGAAATTTCGTAGCCACGGGGGGGGTCTGATCTAATGATGGAAACATTGATTTAACAATTAATACTGTGAGATGCCTCGCCTTTCATGCATATGTTTGTTGTGTAGGCCCGCTGTGAGCCTCTGCATTTCATATTGTAGTAGGGCAGGGATCTGACAAAAAACGATGAGTCTCATTTTTCATTGCGGCTATAGCACCACTACAGAAGTGGGATAGCTTGTGACGCTCTGCAGTCAATCATCTCTTGTGATACTAGATCAAATTTGATGCCTCTTGAGAAGTTGTGTCAGTAGGCACCGCCTGCCACAAAGCCTAAGCTACACTCTTGACCTCACTGTGATCATGCGCTCCCCCTCCAAGTTACTGCTGTTTGCTGAGAGCAGAGTCAATTTCCTCTCCATTCTCGACACCGCAGCCCAAAAAGCCATTGCCATTTTCAGTGGCCCTGGTTCCAGAAGTAAATTTCCCATTCATGTTCTCCATAAAGATTTCAGAAAATCCTGATCTAAAGAGTTTAAACCTTTGAACCGAATCAACCGGCAACAGTTCACATCATCGAGCAGCAAAACCACATGCCACGCCAACTAACGTTACTTCTGGCCATGAAACACACGCAACCTCTCCGATTGGTGGGAGCTCACTAAAGCAGTATTTCATAAGGAACTCTGGAATAAAACATAATTTCTTAACAACAAAGTTGAAATCAGATGGACTGATGGCTTTTGCAGGAACATTTAAAGTTGTTTCACATTCTGCTAGCACATAGTAAATTATGGCTAATAATCAAATTCCATTGGGGAAAAATGAATCGGCTATTTTTTCTTCCGGAACCCGACATTTCAGCCACATACATTAAACACTGTTGGTTGTATCATCAAAGCATCTGCCAAGAAATATCTGAATTATCTCATTCATCGATTGAAGCATTGATTGCTGCTCCGTTATTGCCCAGGAGTGAGCTAATATGTTGGTGTACATGAGTTTAATGAACCGGTCAGTTTGATGTTTCATGCACATATGAATCATTCATCAAAGTGCAAGTTTCAAAACCCATGTTGCAAAAGGGGGCTCAGTAAGCCAGTACCTTTTCTAGGGCATAAGATCAGAAGTCCTTATGCAGTGAAAATGAAATTAGCAATATACAATTTAAATTACATGGATACACATACATACTTTTCGTTGTAGCTCTAGAAATAAATCATTACATCTAGCCTTTAGTACAAAGAAAGAAGGGTTCAGTAAGACATTATGAATCCATAATCTCAAGTTTGAGACATTCTGTTGTTAGCAAACAGAATTCTGGCTTTGACTGACATGTGAGATAAAAAAGGATTTTCACACTATGTTGCAGGAAAATAAATCAGCAGGCAAAAACCTTTGAATCAATATTCACACGCGTATAACCACTTTTCATTTTATCTCCGAGGGGAAAGGCGACCAAATCATGAGTATTTTGAAGCCAATAATTGTGGCTTAAGCGTTCAAAAATGAGAACAAATTATCAATATTATTATTACATTGAATAAATTGAACAAAAACAAGGCATCCTACATAGGCAACTGTGGCTGAGAAGTAATGTCAGTTCATACATTTTAATCAATTAGCTTAAATTAAAGAAAATAACTTGAAATTATAGCCTGGGACAATACTCTAATCTCATTGGCTATTGGGGTGGTGATTAATTTCACATAACCGCAGAGCTATGACCTAATGTTCCTGTTCTTATTAGTCACTGATTGAGATAACCCACTGCAACATGTAACCATAGTTTCTAGTCAAAATACTGGAACCTATTAATTATCCCAAGATTGTTGAAAAATGACCATTGAAATTTCTTCTCATTTTACAGTAGCCTAGCCAATCATATTTTGTTTTGCCAATATAAAAAAAAACGATTGACTACTTGTCAATTATTGCACGTCCTGTGTACTTTTGCTGAATTAACAAGCATGACTATGAATAAATATGGTATCCATGGCGCGTAAACTTCCAATAGAGGGCGCTAAAGGCCTTGAACATGTTAAAGTGTCACCACTAGAACAAGGTCTACAAAAGGGCTGACATCATATTTTCTTGCCTCCTTCTGACTGAGCTGCCTCTGCTCTCCTAAACTGTCCACAGTATATAGGATAAGAAGGATAATACACTCTGCGGTATCGCCTTGTGGGGTAATACTCGTGTATTATGTAAGCTGTTGTTAGCTGTTAGCTAGCCTAGCAGCATAGCTTAATAAGTTAGTACATTGGAGCAGCGTCCAGCTCAACCAACATTAGCATCAATAACGAGTAGTTAATTACCTACCTTCCTCCTGTTGATATAGTTCAAATTCCAATAAAAATCAAATAAATAAATGGCAAATTAATGACCATTCTAAAATCAGTGACATTATTGTGTCATTCTATCACTTGCTCCAACACGTAAACTCAACCGCTGGTCAAATAGCCAATCAAAGCTGTCCTGTGTCACCTGTGTGTGAGAGGACTCCCGCTTACATTGGCCGAGACAATAGGTTTTATAAAAAGAAAAAACAGTGGTCATTCAATGTCGGAAGATGTTTTTTATTAGAAACTGCATCAAACAGCGTTAAAATAATAATACAAATAAATAAATCAATGTATCATTTACACTGTCCAGTTGGAACCACGAACCGGACCTGCACAAATAATTTGAAAACCCAAAGTTCCGGTCCAAAACGGGATTGAATTGTGAATTGATCTGTTGAAGTGTTTGTTGAGATGGCAGAGCTGTACATTTAGAAACCCAGTCAGCTGTTCACAGCCACTGCTGTCAAAGAGCTGAGGACCTCCACTGTGGCTGTCAGAGAGTGTGTTACAAACACATTGGATTGACTACCACTGATAAAGACTGATGATTACTTTCACCAAAAGTATGAGTCCCACTCGACCCACTACCTAATGTTCATATCCGGTTGAGGCTGGAGCGTCAACCTGATTGACAGCTGACAGGGATGTTATTGCAATCTGGTCTATACAGAACCAGCACACCAAAGTGTGAAAAGCATATCAATATAACACTGTCACCAGAAATACCAGTGTCAGTGGCATTTCTTCCAAACACCAATGATTACACATCAGCAATGTTTTCTTCATGCATTGACGTGTAATACAAATCATTATCTAGTTAGCTCTGTGAGACTCAGATCAGTGTTTAGGGAAGAGAGAAAAAATGACATGCTGAAACCTATTTAGTAAACTGATGCATAGTTGTGTCTGGTTTTGCCTTTATGAAATAAGCTCAAAAATGTATCAAAAGTTTGAAATGAGTAACATGAATTCAGTCTGGCTGTAAAATGTAAGGTAAAGTAAATGACCGTAATGGATTCAATTAGGCAGATGAGAAAACGCAGAGTCAACTTTTATTCTCCCTTGGGTCACGAAAGCATTAAGTGTCATTTCAAATAATCACCCGAGACAGGGAAAGGAGGAAAACCTGGCCAATCAAGGAATTTAACAAAAGAGCTTTCTCGCTGTAACAAAAGGCAACGGGTGGCAGCTAGATTTACAACATGACAGCATTAGAAGGATCTGTGCGTCGTTTCATGATCCAAATGATTCGCCACCCTACTTCCACGATGCGTACCAGTCAGTTGCAACGGCGGTGGCAGTGATAACAGTAGGAGAGATAATCATAGTAATGATGATGATGAAGGGAGCTGTGTAAAGATGTAGGGATCCTTTGATTAGATACCTGGGGGTACCTCACGAACAAAAAAAAGATTCATTTAGCGTTTAACCAATTTACTACACTACTGGCTAATCTGAAAATGGCACAGCATTATTCTGAGTTATAATTATGACCAAATGATTAAAAGGGGAACGTCAAATGTTGAGGCTCCCTTGTAAACGTATGACTGAAATGTGCTGAGCTGGGTATGAGGACTATACATTTGAATGAAGCGTGCATTGCAGACATTTTATCACATTTGAAAACTCTGCGGAACTAGAAGGAGAACTGAGCAAGGCTGTTTGCTGCTGGGAAAAAAAAACCAAGCAAGCTATTTCGGTATTTGTGTTTGAGGTGACGTGTCAAACTCCAACCCATGAAACACCTACACATTCCCCCTCTCTCATGTCCTCCCATTAATTTAGAAGATTGGCTTTTACATTCTTGCAGAAGATTTGGGTAATGGTGTGATACAGAAGAGTGGCGGCATTGTAGCCTGCTGGCAAACACTCTATTCTAAGACACCTTTGACAATTTTGACACGTCTTTGCTGCAAGTCACAGATGAAGCTTGAAAACGTTATTTAAGAGGAGATACTCAGAATTCCACAGCGCCGAGTGGTCCCACACTGACAATCTGTCTATACTGCAACAGTGTCAAGCTTCATATCAGACACTGCCAAACAATGCCTGGAAAATGAAATGTCTCTCTCCCTCTGCCCCCTTGAAACTTTGCAACATTTTGGCTACTGTCAGATGCATTCTGCACGCAGAGGCTGCATGGAGCTGACTAACAAACACTATCCATCAATAAAGAGCCTGCGCTCTATGAAAGTGGACGTGATTTACCACAACGCCTCCCCACTCCCCCCTGTAATCACTGGAGTTAATGTAATGCGGGCAAGCTTTTAAAAAGTGAAACGGCACTCAATAAATCTGCCCTTTCTCTTGACCTGCCATCTTTCTCTATTGTTTTTGCCAATATCTGCCTTTACTTGTTCTCTCTCTCTCTCTCTCTCTCTCTCTCTCTCTCTCTCTCTCTCTCTCTCTCTCTCCTTTGCACTCTTTGTTCCACAAGTACAGTCAGAGACACACACACACACACACACACACTTTCACAGCGCCCCTCCATTGTGGCAATCAGTCCTCCCACCTCCCTCTTCACACCAACAATCTCTCTTTCTCCTTGAATTCTGTCTCTTACTCATTTCGCCTCCTGCCTGCTCCCCCTCCACTACAGCCACCACTAGTAAATCATCCCCATTGCCTCTCAACACTTTGTCTCTTAACATCATCCCATTCACCCTTCATCTCAGAGGGTGCCCCAAAACTCTTGCTCTCCCTTTCTTTGCCTCAGAACCATTTTTCCTCTCTGTGTTGCGGTCGGTTTCCAATAACAGATGTACTGTACAGACAATTATATGAAATTCATGCAAGCCTGATGCAATATTATGATGAATCACAGTGGAATAGAGAGTCAGAGCAGGGAGTAATGACTGCTACTACATAGCCATGTAATATTAACTACAAGTAAAAGGCAATCATATCATGAACAGACCATTCACTTAAAGGAATACACGGCATCTGGGACATCGCCAAATATTGGTCACCTTACCCAATACCTGAGAAGAGAAATGGCAACAAAATCATCTCTGTGTCTCCAGTAGAGATCTCAATCCAGAATGCTTGCTAACGCTTTAGCATTCACTATATTAAGTAATCGTAGGCAACCAGTATTACCGGAAAGTGAAAAAATGAGAACTTGTAGCAGCTGTAAGGCTGGATGGTTGGTTAATATTATTAATGACACACATGTAAACCTGCCAGGCTTGTTTAGGGGATCGGTAAAATAGACATAAAATTCAACAAAGACAATGCAAAAGTGCTAAAGTGTTTGACGGCGTTGAGGTTTTGTCAGCCTCCAGTTACATGGTCAGTGTTTAATGGGACAAACAGAAGTAAAAAATGATATATTAAAACTAGCTAGTCTCTCCTCTCATAGTAGTCAACAGTTTGAAAACGTTCTTGGCAAACATGCCTGTTGCAGAGCTTCTCCATTGGAGTGTTTCTATCTGTTCAAAGCAACAAGCAACAGAAATCACTGAAAGATGAGGTTGTGCTATTTTCTGTTCCAACATGTGTGAACGTTAACACCTAAATGCGAATGCAACCTTCTTCTAAAAGACACACATACGCCTGCAAGTTGCTTCTAGGGTAGCTAACGGAATACCATGTCAAGTACGACGGTATGCGGTGTTGAGACTCACCACACAGCTAAAAATATCAATGCACAGTGGGTGAATAAGTGTTTGTTTGACTGAAACAGTTCTAACAGAAATCATTGCCACATCAGTTATATTGAGTTTATGAGATTTCAGAAGTTATGAATCCACAGGCCATAGAATAAAAACAAAAGATTACTAAAAGATCTAGCTCATCCTTTGGGTGATGCTAGTTGCCTTCTATTACTTAACATACAGAATGCTAAAGTGTTAGCATGCACACCGGACAGAGCTCTCTACTGGAGATATTGGGTAAGGTGACCAATGGGCCAAACTTCCAAAGAGTTGGTGTGTTAAGTGATGAGAATATAGACACCAAAATCATCTGTATATGTAAATATATATAAAAAGTTGTTAGTGGTTTTTATTACATCTATGTTGTCATCAATTAATGACTCAGTTGGCCAATGGGCCAGTCTCCCAAAAACTCTGCGTATGCCTCTAAGGGTGCAAGAGACTGAACTACCTGGTTGAGCCTGCAGGATGCCCCCACTTTGCATTACATATTAATGCGGGCGTCCATTTCACATGGAAACAAGACAGTTGAAGCTGCCCACAGTCTGGGCCTGTCATTAGGTCTAGTTTGTGCTACATTCTTGCTGAGCTGAGTGGGAGTATGTCTGTGACGTGTGTCAGGGGAGCTGTCATCCCGCTGGAGTAGCTAGAGGAGGTGTGTGTGTGTGTGTGTGTGTGTGTGTGTGTGTGTGTGTGTGCAGGCATTGTGTGTTCTTGTCTGTGTATCTTCATGCATATTTGTATCTCCTTGTACATCTGTTATGTATCCGTGCAAGGTTGAGTAGTGTGCTGTGTGTAGTGTGAACGCTAACAAAAAGGGTTCTACATAGTACCAGAGAATGGTTGTTTATGCTTTTACCATAGCAGAACCCTTTGTCGTGCTGTCACAAACCCTTTCAGAAAGGTTCTTTATAGCACCGTGCTCAAATGGTTCTACATAGGACCTTTATGTTGCTGTAGAGAATCCTTTAAGAGAGCAACAATATTATAAGAGCTTTCTAAGAAACACAGGTTTGTTATTCTGATTGCTGCAACAGCAAAAAGCATCCCATCCCCCTTAATTAAGACACTGTAGATTCACCCACATGAAATTCTGGCATCAGTGGTGGAAAATCTGCACTGGAAGTGACAAATCAAAACTTCAAAGCAATTTTTTTTTATATTTTTGTGAATTATTTTTGAGCGTTAGATCTTTTGCCTCTCTGGCCCCTTTGGTATAAAGCAATCACAGACCAGCTGGGTCGGTAAACATGAGAGTGTTAGGTGCAGCTTCCTAACATCACGTTGCAATATTCCTGGGTATTGAAGACCTCAAAATTCAAACAGTTCCCTCTCTCTGCTATTTGGGTTGCTGCTGTTTTGGGCCCGCCAACGTGCAAAAAGCAGTGCAGCTTTTATAAATCGGAGAGTTATTTAAGTAATTGCGGTTCTATACAGAATAAATGACCCTTGAAGAATCCTTCTTTTTCAGCGTGTGGCGTATCTGGGACATTGTTTGAGTTTGTGTATTTGTCAATCTCTCCATGCAGCCTCCCCGGTATCGATCAATGCTGTGGCCTGCTGCACTGTGCCTCTCACATTAACGCTGACTGAATATGCTTCCTAATTGATGGGGCGTCCAGGGCGCGGCCGCCGCCCCCCCCCTGCACAAGCTCCCCCATTTCCGTCAAGTACCATCTCCCGAATGTATGAGGCAATCCAATTATCCTGGCAGAGAAGCCTGACCTGATTAGAGAAAAAAAAAAATACATGAAAAAA